>VZRZ01003833.1:259580-270371 GCA_013398175.1 Climacteris rufus | reverse complement strand
CATCAGCTGCCTGAGCCACTTGTTGCGCCGTGCCTATCGGAGGAGCCACTGCCGGGTATGGCACAGGCGCTACCACCGCCGCTGCTGGGCCTGGAGCCTCTGCTGCCTCTGTCCCCAGGCACAGGGTGTCCACCGCCGTCACCTCTATCGCTGGGTGCAGAGCTTCCGCATTCCTCGGGGAATCCCCTTGTGCTTCCATGTTCCTTGGGGAATCCCCATGTGCTTCCACTGATGTGGGAAGGGGTGCCTCTTCTGTGTCTTCNTCCGGGTTCTCCCCCAGCTCCCCAAGCCAGCAGCGCTGAGCCGTGGGGCCGCGAAGCAGCAGCTTGCAGAAGCAACTCCAGCTGCTGCAAGATACCGGTCAGTAGCCGAAATATATCTGCGAGGGAACAGCCCATGGGGCCAGGTGGTGGTGCGGCTGGCGCACGTGGCACTGGCACCTGCGCAGTGGGCAGCGAGTCGGGAGCCCGCGGCATGCTGGAACTGATGTGCGCCAGCCCCCCAAGTGCATGCGCAGTCGGGACTGGGGCCTTGCACAGGCGCAGCACATATGGTGGTGCCGGGCCAGGTGGCTCAATGCCGGTAGCCATGGCAGGGCCAAGCTGGCCCCCCTCTCTCTTCAATATTTCAGTTAGCTGGTCCCTGGAGGACATATACTTAGGAGGGATAGAATCCCGTGGCGACGTATCTACTGGCTGAATGGATCCGTTTAAGACAGCCTGCGCGGGTGGAGACTGAGCCTGCGCAGTTTGATCCTCCCCAGCAGAGGGATCCAGGGCAGAGGAAATGTCCTCCGGCCCTGAGTCTGCAGTCAAATGTGTTAGAGCATCAAAAACCTGACTCCAAGTGCGGCAGATGCTAACGGTGTCAGAGTCTCCATATATAATTTCATGGCAAATAATGTTGCCGAATTCCGCCCATAACGCGGCATCCGTGGGGGGGGGGAAAGGACTGCCGTGAACCCATGTGCAAAACCCATTCCCAAAGTGTGCGAAGGGAACTCTCGGATACCTCAGCCTCTCCTTTTTCCAAGGCAGAATTCCATGCAGACAGCGCCAGATCTCTGCTCCCCATTTCTCTCCAAAAAAGAAAAAAAAACACCCCAAAATGGGTGGGGAGGGCAGGGGGAGAGAGAGGGCAGGAAAAACTGTACCTCCGAGCTGGCTGGTCCAAACACACAGGGTCACCAGATGTAGCAGCGAGGGACAATAATGAGACAGCACACAACTTGGTTCACAGAGATCCGAGAGCCAGCCAGCGAGCCCCATTTATTGTATTGTCCTTTATACAGTAGGAACCCAGGTATATGATTGGCTAGGTTCTACACCACCCTAATCCAAAACATATCGTACCCACATAGCAACAACAGGTGCTTTATCTTATTGTTTTTCATACCTTCCATGGGAAAGAAGCATTTTCTCACAAGCAGCCCCAGGCAGCAAGCCTTGGGCCTCTATAATAACCAGGAAAGTTTCCTGAACTCTGTTGTCTGTCAGGCCCCTGTTTCATAATTCCACAGAAAGTTTTATTTTTGCTTGACTTTTTTGAAAAGTTATTTATTTTTTAAGAAACAGTGAAATCACTTGAAGAACTGAAAACATTAAGTCAAGTAGGTCTATCTTTCCAAATACATACAGTTTATGTCAAGAAATTGTTCTTTTTCCAAAATCAAAGTATGTCACAATTATTTCTGATTACTCTAGAACAGGCTTGTGTGTTTTGCTAATCATTTGACTTTTCTAGTGGATTTGAAGTTTTTGTGTACCCTTCAGGTTTGATTATACACTTTGGATTATAGCTACTTCATTTTTTATCAGCTGACTATTTGCCTCACTAAATAGAACGTCAATAATACCAAATGGATTAGATGATGATGATGATGATTATTCCAGCCATTGTGATATAACTGGAAGTAGTTGCATTGTACTTGTGAAAGACAAGATTTCAGAAAACAAAAGGAAAAAAACAGGCTTTGTTACAATTCTCAAAAAGAGAAATAATGGAGATAAGCATAGCCTTTGAAAGCAACGAATTTAAACGTTGCTGCCTGTGTATAAAAGTAAAATCATAGAAAACAAAACCAAACCACAATTTCCATATGTCTTGCAAGTAAGAATGAAGAATATGCTTTGAGTGCAGTATTTACAAAGGTCACTACTCTGAGTGAGAGGTCTCTCTCTTCTGCTCATGTTTGACAACCGTGGTGGGGCAATCTAAGACAATAAAGTGTTTTAAGAGTGAAAAACAAGAATTAATTTGAATTTTAAAGTACTAGTATATCAAGAAGGAGGAAAGTTCCGTTCTTAATGCAAGATGAATCTGTAATGCAAACAGTCAGGAAGTTTCTCTTCAAGGCCAGTAGTAAAATACCCCATTCCACTGTATTCTTGCAATGATGAAAAAATGTATTGTGAATATCACATCTGTAAGAACAGGTTTAGTGAATATGACAGAGCGATTATTTCTACTTGTCACACCACTTATCTTGCCATCTGTGAATATAAATTATAAATAGACTGTGACACTAAGGTTTTCCCTCAAAGTCTTCCTACAATCCTCACTGCAGTACCCACCACCTTTCTTTTACCAAACTGAACTACCTTTTCTTCTTGAAATGTTTTAAAGTGACCTCTGCTAAGATATGGTGCACCTAAATGATTTTCTGTAGTGCTTTTATTTATGACAGATCATTTATCTAAACATGCATTTTTAAAAAATCAGTAAAAATATGTATAAAGAAAGAAAAAAATTTTTCTATGTTAATGAGAGTCCACTGAAGTTCACTTTTAGATTTACATCATTACAAATTGTGTTACCTTAAGACTATGGCTGATTGTTATTTTTCAATAAACAATAAATGTGTATTCATTTGTATTTCTATTTCATATTACTTTCATTTGTAACAGGGCAAATTCCGTTTTTCTTTAAGAATACCTAAATATTTTTTGAAGAAAGAAATACTTGTAGCCATTGAAATACTTTATTTGACATATCTTGATTAGTTTATATCCTTTTGAAGTTGTTTCATAAAGGTCCTGGAAAGGACCTGAATTTGTCATCATGATTGTGTATCAACTGGTCATTCGTGGCTTCTTTTTTTTAAACTAATAAAGAACAGTGGTGTTCTTGGAGTTAACTACAATCTTGTCATGCTGTTAAAAACAACATAGAGGCTCAGTTCAGTTGCCTAGATATAGGCACCTTATGCTTTCTAATCCACATTACCGTCTCCAGAACATCTGCCCAAGAATGGCAGAGAGGAATCAGAAACACATTCTCTTGAAGAGAGAGAAGAGAAACTAGAAAAACTACCCAAGTGTCTTAGATGGTGCTAGAAACCTACGTTTAAGCAGCAAATGGAACTCGGAAACATAAGCTCTAATGTAGGTATCTACAAATGTTTACACTTAGTCAGAAGAGTCATATCCCTTTATAGACACAGTTGTGCTTCATCAAGATGCTTCATTCTCACAGTAGAATAGAGTGGGTTTTTTTTGTTGTTGTTGTTGGTTTATCAATTTCCTTCAGTCTGATTTCTAGTCTATAAATCCCTTAAAGTTACACCATATGGTAGATGGTTAAAAAAAGTTGGGAGTGAGTTTTAGAACTGCTTTTATAGTCAACCTCTTTTTGACTAGTCCTGACAGGATGTCTGACATATTCATACCAACATATATAGCTCACTTCCTCACAAAAATGGAAAAGTGTGTCCTCAGAGGACAATCTTCAGCCAGGCTTGAATAATGTTTGGCAGAGCTCTCCATCAGCCTGATTCAGGATTAATGGTTATTCCTGTGTGTAGTGCCCATACAAGATAAAAGAGAACATATGTTTCTGAGTGCATATGTGTGCTACTGCATGGCTCAATCCATTGAAAGATACTGTACATTTAATAAAGTAGGACTTTTGTAGGGACAATTGATTCAAATTTAAGATTTTTTTGAGCTGTTGTAGCATCCAGCATCAGCAAATTTACTATCACAGTTTCTCCAACTTTCGTTGATCTGCACTTCTCATGGTAATTCTTTTATATTAAAAAAATGTGCAGTAGTCTTCGTTGTTTCATAATGTTGACTTATTAGTTAAGTGCTCTATTATTTTTTGAAAATGTATCTTCAAATATACAAAAAGATCTTGCACTTTTATGTTTTTGTTGTTCCTGTGTACTTTGCATAGTTGAAAAATGTGAATGCTATGTGTATTACTTTAGAGTGCCAAAAGAATATGATGAGCAGAAGGAACAATAAAACTTTTTTTTTGTATTTATTACTTAGATGTTTTTATTAAAGACAGGTGTGAATACAGAAGACATCAAAGCCTGTCAGAAAGTACAATAATTTTCAAGTGTTAAAGTTTGTTTTTTCTTCTTGATACTCCTGTCTGCTTGCAATTTATTTCAAAGGGTGAATGCTACACAACAAAAACATGACAGAAGAAGGTTAGAAATGGAAAGTGCTAAGAGCTGGCATATCTACTTAGTGAAAGCAGAATCAGAAATCTTGTTGGGAATCTGCACATTTGGAGTGCTAAGGTTATAGAAAACTACCCTTGCAAATCTACCACTCACATCTTTTGAGGATGACTAAGCACTGCAGAGGTGGCTGTATAATAGCAGTAGGAGTGGAAGGATTTTGAATGCTAAAGCAAATACTCTTTGAAATGTCAGATAGGAAACTCTTAGATGTCTCTCTTTTGCCTAGAGGTAGGTATTCCTGTGGAAAGGTTTGCACTTATTATTTATGAAGCACATTGTTGAGAGAGCTGGTTTTGATGCAAATCCAAAGCATAGCTTTGTACCAGATGCTATGAAGAAAATTAACTCTATCCCAAGAAAAACCAGCTATGAAATTGCAGCTTTGTAAGGAGCACTGCAGAGGCCCTTACAGCTGCAGAATTATAGTGGGTGAAAGTTTCCCATGACTTAGTTTTTGCTAATGGATAATTGCCTTAAATTAGTATTTGTTTTGAGAGATAGATGAGCAACAGTCATGCATCTTCATATTCTCACCTCATCATAAGATAAAGGAGCAATAAGAAGTTCATAGGAATTTTTATTATGATCAACACTAACACATTGAGGCGATAGAGGAAGTTCCATGGCTACCCTTTCTTCCATTAGTTAATATAAGAACTAATTAAATCTTGTCTCTTGGATTAGAATCTTGGGATTGCAAAATATAAGGAAACAACACACCCCTTTTGTTCACTTCTGTTTCAAAGTTCTTAGCAAAAGCATGCTAATGCTTGCTATTCGGTGTTAGCCTGAACATGGCATTTTGTTTGGTCTGTTTCATGCCACAGATAATAATGACCAAAATCGTTCATTAACAGAAATTTAGGACCTTCTATTGCCAAGAAGCAGGACAAGGATAGCATAACACTTATTTTTTTTTTTAAGTGCTTTTAACAACGTATTAACAGCAAATATGATTTCTTATGATTAAAAGGCTAGAATGAGGTAGTTCATTTAAATGAGAATTTACCATATCCTAGTTCTTTGTGTTTTTTAAATATTGCTGTCTTGAATATCAGACTGCAGGAGGCTTTGAAAGTAAATCTTAGAAGGTCTATCCAGGAAAAAATTTCATGCCATAATATATCAGAACAGATTTTTCTGCTCAGTCAGTAGACCTTGCTGATACAAGCCGTCAGAGAACCAGACTCAGTTAATAAATACTTCAGTATATTCAGCCACCTTTTATTCTTACTTGGAGTATTAAAAACTCCCACTGAATTGCAGCTATAAAAGCCTTCATTTTATAGATCTAAAAGGAATATAGACACTAGTGTGCATGCAAAGTACAAAATCTTTATCTGTTCCATCTATTATAGAAGTCACATTAATTGATTAAGGTTCAAGTTTATCAGTATGTGATGGATCAATTCTTACATGCTCACAAGACTATATTTTAAGTATATGTAGCATCAGACTACATGATTTGTGCTCTTTCAGTATTTTCTTCTTTAAAAATATATTGTGAACTGAAATACATACAAGCTAACTTTAAAAAAAAATAAAAAAGCAAAAAAAAAAAAGAAAGTATAAGCGCTGACAGCTTCCATATATGTTTTCAGTCATCTGCCACTATCCAGGTCCTCTGTCACACATGCAAAAGAACTTCTCACCAAGACATCTGCAATGTAGTTAAGCCTAGAGACATTTCTGAGCAACCTTTCTTATGGAATGGATATGAGATGTTTTACATCTGTTTGTGAATGAATCACCAACAGAAGCACCAGATGTGCTAAATCAGTCCCATCCAATAACAAGATGAGAATGTAGACTGAGTGGATGAGGCACGTTTTTCCCCCAGTTTATTGGAGACTGTGTGTGTGATAATGCAGATGAGGCAAGCAAAATGTATTCGAGAAGAATTTGATGTGTCTGAATTCGGTGGGAAGGTGGACCAATGGAGAAACCAAGGCTCTATACTGGGCTGTACAGGGAGAACAAGATTTGCTTTGGGAGGGGCATGCCAGCCTGAAGCCATTCAGGACTGCCCTGGCTAGTAATGTACGGTTCACTTTTCCCATGTCTCTTCTCCACAGAATCTTTATTTCTGTGACACTCCATGTTTCTTTATTCCTTTTTCTATCTTCTCCCATTACACTTGTTCTTTCAATGTCACAGCTCCTTTTACTTTTCTTACCACTGAGCCTATAATTTCCATAGCATTTACCCATTTCTTACTCATATGTGTTACTGTCATAGGTCTTTCTAAGCTCTGCCTCAGACCAGTGTCTGACCTTTCTCTTTCCATTTAGATCAACTCTATTCAATGAATGTGCTTAATTGTAATAAAACCCATTGAAATGGTTGATTTAGGTTAAACAAATTTAGTTTGGATTTGGGTTAGAAGGAGCTGCTTACCTACTTTCTCCCCCTCTCAGAAAGTTAATCAGCAATCTGTGCAGTTTTAGATCAACCTTTTTTTTTTTTTTAATTTGCTGACTGCTTAGTTAAGTCACTGCAGGAAGGGAATTGTAGTGGTTGCTACCATTATACCACAGAGATAATATAGACAAAAGAAAAATCATCAGAACAATGTGACTGATAATATAGTCTTGCCTTAATTTTCTCCTCTGAAAATGAAAATATGTTTTCTTTCTTATTTTATAATGTGGGTTGTTTCACTGAGCTGGTTTACAATATGACTCCAACAGTTACATCATCAGCAAATGTCAGTGCATTTGTAGAAACACGGAGCTGAGAAAGAAAGGAGAATCAGAATCAGAAGGACTTCAGTTCACCCTTAATTAGATATCTCTGTTTGGATGGATGACAATCCCTCTACACATTATTTGTTACACAGCCTAGAAACTTGATTCTATTGTGAGAATACAATTTTTTAGTGAAACTGAAGGCACAGTAGGATGATTGACCTAACCTCCAGTGAGCCTAGTATCTTGGGGCAAAGCAAGAAGTGGTTCCATCTGAAATTTTCAAGCCCTGTGTTGATATTTTGCATGATACAGGGTGTTTCAAATGGTTCTACACCTTGAAGTTTTGGCAACTGGATGAAGTGCTCAGTTTATGTATAAAAATTACTTTGCAAACAGATATTTTTAGATGTTGAGTATCATTGAAGGTGTTGAAAGGCCTAATGCACACTGTAAAACATTTTCCTTGCTGTATCTGCAGACCCAATTTCTGATTTTTTGTTTTTATTTTTGTAATATACTTACCGAAAGAGGAATGACTTATTCAGAGAACTGGTAGATCACCTAACCTTGTAATTGTGGAGGTTTTTTCTCAGAAACCCATTTGATATTCAACTATCTATTGCCTCAGAAACTGTTACATAAAACCGGAAGACCCCAGTCATACATTTTGGTATTTGTTAAGTAATTTTTCACATTAAATAGGAATATTAGAAAGAACAGTCAAAACCTATTCAAAATGTTCAGAGATGTAAACCTACAATTACAGTCAGATGTAAACAGATTTTAATAGACTTAGTAGCCATTTGCATATTTTTGTGTTTCTAAGACCACATCTTTATTTTAATTTCATTTTTATTATTTTTATTCAGATCTAACACTTCATATTATTTTTTTTTTGTTGCTTTGTGTATTTTAACTTTCTATAATTCACCAAAGTAGAAACAGCAGTAGTACCAAACATAAATAAACAAAAGATTCCTAACAAACAGCAAATGGTATAATAATAGAAAGACACATAAAAAGAGTACTTTTATTTTTAGACCTCTTCCCTTAATACTTTAATATTTGTTTGACCTGTGTTAAAACAGTTTATATTTTCTGTAGTGTGTCATCAAGGAAAGAAAGATTCATTTAGGACATGATGTCTACTAAAAACTATCAGAACTGTTTTCAGAAATGTCAGATATCTACCAAAAATCCTTAGGTTGGCAATCTCATTATAATTAGAAAAAGTTCTGAATTTGAAGATAATATTCCTTTATTTTCATGCACACTATCAGTGTCATGAAAAGCTTTGCAATAGGTATTTCTGCCCTTCAGTTGCTGTCCTGAAACCGCCATACACAGAATAGAAAACTTTTTTTTAAATTAATTTTGACAGTTCAGACAGGTTCTTTATGCTGTTTTTGTCATTCCTTTCAAGAATGAGAATTTGAATGTAAAATTATTACTTCTTAGCTTTCCATTTTTCTCCTCAACAAGACTTTGCTTTTTCTTGTCCTATTGTAATCAAGGTACCTCTCACAGTGATGAAAGTTATCATGATTGCAAATGACCTATATATTTCCAATATTATCAAGTTTGCTCAGTTAGACTGCTTTTCAAGTGAAAGAAAGTTTCTGGAGTAGTGAACTGTCTTACTCACGGATTCTTCAGCACAATCTACATTGAATCTTAAAATGTTAAGGGATTGGAATAGATCTTAAAGACCATCCAGTCTCAATCCTCTATGCCAAAGGTGGGGACATTCCTCACCAGGCCAGGTTTCTCAAGGCCTTGTTCAACCTGGCTTTGAACAGTGTAAGGGTTGGGGCATCCACAACCTTCCTGGGCAACCTGTTCCAGTGTCTCACCACCTTCACAATGAACGATTTCCTCCAAATATCTAACTGAAATTTCCCCTTTCAATTTGTCTCCATGACTCCTTGTTCTATTACTAAAGTTCTCGATGAAAAGTTTCTCTCTGGCTTCCCTGTAGCCTCCCTTCATATACTGGAAGGTTGTTATGAGGCCTCCGTGCAACCTTCTCTTCTTCAGGCTGAACAGCGGCAGCTTTCTCAGCCTGTCTTTATGGCAGCAATCCGTAATAATGAGACAGCACACACCTTGGTTTGCAGGGATCCGAGAGCCAGCCAGTGGGGCAGCCCCATTTATTGTATTGTCCTTTCATATAGTAGGAACCCAGGTATATGATTGGCTAGGTTCTACACCACCCTAATCCAAAACATATCGTACAAGAACGATGAACAACAGGTGGTTATCTGATTATTTTCATACCTCCCATGGGAAAGAAGCATTTTCTTACAAGCAGCAAGCAGCAGCTTTGGGCTGCTACATGTCTTCATAGGGTAGGTGCTCCAGGTGTTTTTATCAACTTTGTGGATCTTCTCTGGAGTTGCTCCAACAGTTCCATGTCCTTCCCATGGCAGGAACCCCAAAACTGTACACAGTACACCAGGTAGGGTCTCACAAGGGCCCAGTAGAGCAGGAGGTTCTTGCATCATGTGTGAGAGCAAAGAACACAAATATAACCACATCTCGCAGACATGGTCATTTGGTGGTTTTCATTTTTTATGGAAATATTTTGATTTACATTAAATTCTTCTTCAAAATGCACTTTAAATTGCTCTACACATATTTGCTTTAATCCAAAAAGCATATTGGACTTATAGTAAAACCCAGGGACTGTTGCCAACATTAGATTCTTGTTACACACACCATGCTGCTAAAAAATTGCTTTCAGCCTCAAAAGCTTATAACTAAAAGAGCAGTGCAATCTAATGTTACAAAAAGGGAAGTATCACTCTCATGATTTACAGGTGATATGATGTAGTCAATTAATTAAATTTTCAGTGGAAGCCATGTTTGCTCATTTACACATTTTTTTAAATACCTGACTCCATGAAAGATTATTCCCAAATCACTTTTCAATTTACTGACTGTAAAATTGTCCTTTACATAATGTGCTTGTTTCAGACACATTTGCATCATGTGCTGCATGGCACTGAATTCTCTACTTAGTAAAGTGCTGAGAAAGTATTGAGTTTTTTCCATACAGTTCAAAACATTATTTGACATCAAACAATGTTTATTTTTAAATAATGACTTCATGGCAACTCTGAAAATACATGTAAGATGTTCGCTTCTCATAGATATTGCTGAAGCACATTTTGCTTATATTTTATCTCTAAACTTTTGAAGAAATAAACAAATATGGATTGTTTTAGCACTTTCTTCAGGATGAAAGGTTTTTAGTTAAAAATTCCTTTATAAAATTCAGCAAAAAGGTAACCTCTTTTACTTCAACTTTAGTTCTTGTGATTTCATGTGATGAAGTTGGGATTTAGTAATATTCTTTCATCACTACAACCGCATAAAAGTGTGAGTGGATCTGCTAAGCAAATAATAATGACTTTGTTATGCATGTAGACAATGCCATCAGTGAGAAATATTTTCCCAGAGATTTAAAGACATATATTTTTACTTTGGCTATTTCCTTATTTTCTTGATTATTTTCTCTTTTAACAGCTGGTCTGTTGCACACGTGTTTAATTTTTCTTCCCAAGTGCTTGAGTTGTCTTTAAAACAAAAAAAAAAAAAAAAAACACAATTTCTACCGTATTCTTG
>VZRZ01003833.1:179656-259436 GCA_013398175.1 Climacteris rufus | reverse complement strand
TTAAAAAAAAAAACAAAAAAACCACAATCAAATTACTAACTTATCTCTGGTTTTGGTAATGTTAAAGAATCTCTTTTGTACACATAATCACTTTGGGCCTTTTAATTTTGTTTTGATGTTTATCCCCACCCACTGTAAATGGTGAAAAACTGCTACCTTGTTGGTGATGATAACAGCAATAATGTCAGAGGTTTCCATCGGCTGCTTTCAGACACCAAACACTCCACATGAAACATTTCACAGGAAGCAGAGTGGAGAGCTCAGATTGGTCATGACTACACTTCTCTCTACTCTGGGTTCCATTGGTATGGTGCAAATAGAGTGGATTGGTGTAGTGAAGAAAGTCTTCCTGCTAGCCAGTTATTTTCAGAATTATTTGAAGATCCATATGTTTTCCCAAGTAGAACTAGATGAACCAGTCCATCTCTCTTGACTAATGCATAACCATATTTTACACAAAGTTTTGAGTCACTTAGAAATGATTAATTTCAACGTCAGGTGTTGACACCAGAACTACTCATGGGAAGGTACCAGTTTTGAAGAGAACCTGCTTGTTGTGATATTTACTGTGGGCTGCAGAAAACACAAGTACAAGTCTTTGTCCATTTAACATTTTATTACTTCTACAAAGTGGAAAATTCTCAATAAAAATAATTAGACAAAATGCATGTGGTCAAGGTAGCACCTCAGCAATTAGAATAGTATAATCTGGTATTCTAGTCTACAAGCTATTGGGTCTCCTATGCCCTTACTTCTTTTTGTCTGTGGAAGGTAATGTATATTATAGAACAAACAAACAAAAATGGAAAAAAGAATAAAGACATTGTCTGTGGTGGGTAATGAGAAAACAAGACTTGAAACATATTAATAGAACTTTTTTTTTTTATTAATAGGACAAACGGTATCTTAGTTATGTTGTTGCCTCATGTAAAGGGAAGACCAGAAGAAAGTGACACAACACAGGAAATGTAGAAAACTATTCTATTCTACTCAAAGGTCTCCTCAATTGGTCTGGAAAATAAGAAAGAAAATGTAGTATCTGAGACAAACAGAACACCACAGGGACAAATGAAGACAGACTTACTAGGAACAGAAATGAAATCTTGATGCATTGAAAGCAATTAAATTAGAGGTAATTTAACCAAGTTGAGTGTGCTGTGAGAGCTTTGGGAGGATCTGATAATCTTTTAGCAATTTGATGAAAGAAACAGTTGTTTGGATTTATAAAAGAGGTATGGAAATATCCCTGAAGATAAAAGATTGCTTTATGAAGCGAAAGGACTTATTTCTTGGTTACTGGTGGTATTATGACGACTGATTCCATGTGCAGTAGCCCTTCCTCTTCTGTACAGTAGCTTCTGGAGTGTCCCTCACTGGAGATATTCAAGAACCATCTCGATAAAACTCTGTGCCGCATCTTTCATGATGACCCTGCTTGAGCAGGGAGGTTGGACCAGATGACTCACGGTGGTTTCTTCCAACCTGACCCATTCTGCGATTCTGCGATTCAGAAGGCTTTTCCTCTGCCTGGTTATACAGCTAAAAGAGAAAGGCATCATAACTGTAGGTGACAACACATGGCCATGTAACCGAAATTAACTTAATGTACTATGGTGCATCAGGACAACCTCCTTTCAATAACAAAAAGCTGATTTATGTTCTGACATGTTTTTTCTTTTCTCACCACTGTTCTCTGGAAATCAGTCATAAAGCCTTCTCTTTACCAGTGATACACTTCCAAACAAAATTTAAGAAAGAGAATGATGTACACACATTTCAGTCATGCATATGAGACATAAGGGAAAAAGAAACATATTCACCTAATTTTGGTCATATGACCAGTCTCACCAACTTTAGGTACTAGTAAAAATTTGAGTATGTTCAGCAGCAGAGCTACTTCAATGATTATGGTGTCCAATACTGAATATATGAAATGATCACTGTCATTTTTCAGTGTTGCAATTTATATGTTATGATGAAGTATATATTTTATTTAAAACTGAATTCATTTTTTGATATTAAGGTCCTTGTTACATGATACAAAAATTCTTATATAAAATTGTTCTGAATCTTTTAAATAGCTAATAAAAGTAACTTTATTTAAATTTATTAATGCATTTAATTTTTTTGCTGCAATGTACATTTAAAAATCACCTAAGTTACATGTAAGTAAAGAAGGAACTTGCAATGGACCATTTCTAGAAATTCTGTTGATTTTTAGTATTGAAAAGTATCAGCTTTAATGATTTTTTATTATTGTTTTCAAAATCAGATATCTACTTCATGTTTAATGTCTCATGTTGTAATACTAGAGCATCAAATAAGGGAGAACACCAGGTCCCCATAATCTAACTGCTACAGCGAGTTCTACAACACTTTACCCTCAGTTAAGTCACTAATCTTATGTGTCTGACATATTTCAAATCATGATCCATAAAAAAGGAGGAAAAAAACCCGTTTGCCATAAATATAGAAGGAATTTAAATTCAGGGGACTGCAATGTGAAAATGTACTGAACAGAACTAGCACTAAACTGAAAATGTTTTAATTCCTGTAGTGGGCAGGAATGGAGCTTCTCATGTAGACAGAACTTCAATTTATCATTGCATTAATTGCAATTTTAACAATCTCATTAGCAAACAGACACAAACAATCCAATCCTATAAAACAAAGATCTATTCCACATGCCCCCCTCCCCCCACCCCGCCCCTGAGTGTTTCAGGCCTTTGATCCAGGGTCGGGCAATTTAGTAATTCATAAATATTTTTATCTTTCTTTTCCTTCCTCCATGAACAACAACAAAAGCCTCATCATCCTACCTTGATCTGGTTAATTCAAAGTTCCTTAAAGGAATGTCAGGTGGAAAAACCCTTCAGAAGAATTTTTATGGACTGATTCTTTAAGGCTCCACAGACAGCCTTTGTGATGGTCTATGAATAATAGAATTAATTTAATAGAGTCTTGTGATTAGAATCAGTGTCTGGTTTGGTTGATTAGAGCACACTTGATAACGTGTGGTGAACAGCAGGACTGAACTAGAATAAGGTAATAAAATAATAGTTAAAAGTCCTAGAAAAGGGGAAACAGGAAGTCATTAAGAGGATTTGTAGAATGAAAGGAAAATATGGATGTTCCATGTAGATAGCCACAGAAATATTTTGAAGAGGCCAAAGGAGACAGAATTTATAGTACCTAAACCAGAGAAGATACTCTGATATTAAAAGAAAGTGACTGTAACTTTGAAAACAGGTCTAGTGGAAGTACAGAGTCAGAAGTGTTACATCTTGGACATAATATATATTATGCTAAAGAAACACCTGAACATATGACACTCTCTAAATTACTCTGAAAGTTGCATCATATAGTACCTAACTCCTTATAGCGTTTGTTAGAAATAGTTTTTATACAAAGTTTTTCAAACTCTTTGTCACTGAAAAACTGCAAATACCATCTGAGTTTGATCATCAACTAAATCAGAATGTTTCTTTCTTCCTCATGTTTTCATCAGAAGTGTCAATGCTCTTTGTTATCTCTATAAGAACAAGAATTAGACTCCCAAAAGCAAGACACCAGATTTTTTTGTGTGCCTCTCTGCCTCTCATTCTGTTTACCATTTGATCTTTTTTGATGTTCAAGGGGAAAACCTCAGCAAATGATAACATATCAAAGACCACAGGTTCCTGTAACATCACAGCTGTGGGTTCAGGATGGTGACTGAGATGTAATCTCTTTTCTACAGATTAATATTTGGGTTTTATTATATTTTTATGTGTTGCCTCTAGCTAGGTCAGCCTCTAGAAGTATTGAGTTAGGCAAATATGGAAGAAATGGAGGAACAGATAGCTTTTTGATTTGCAAATACATAAGTGTGTAGATAGATAGATCGATAGATATTTATATTTCTCAAAGCGATGTTGCCTTTAAAACATCTGGAGAAAAAACATTGGGTTTTATCTAGATGGATAATTCTTCTAGTAATTTACAAGTGATAATAAAAGTATAAGAGAAGCTGTGCATATACTGAATAATGACAACTAAAGAATATAGTTGAGCACTATCAGCAGAACACTGTGCACTTTGACAGTTACTACTGAACAGCTTGAAGACATTTCCCGGTATTGATTCATTTTTAATACTGTATCTACACACAAGAAGCACTACATATCACCTTTGAATAATCTTTAGTTAAATAAATATCATTTACATGTGAACAAGGAAACCATGTGTATTGGGTCTGGCTGAGATGGAACACATTTTCCCATCGCAGCCCTCACGGTGCTGTGCTTTGCACTGGTAGCTGGAAAGGTGTTGATAACACTCCAGTGCTTTGGCTGCTGCTGAGCAGGGCTGACACAGCATCAGCGCTGGCTCTCAACATTTCCCCCCCATCAAGGGGCTGGGGTTGGACAAGATTCTGGGAGGGGACACAGCCAGTCCAGCTGACACAAATTAACCAAAGGGATTTTTCATATGGTATGAGCTCAGATATAAAAGTGAACGGAAGGAGGAGGGGAAGTCTTCCAAGATTTAGGATGTGCTTCTTTTCAGTTGACACATAGTTAAATATTTTGGACATAAGTAACAGGAGAGATGCTAGATATAACCAAGTAACCTGCTACTATTTTTCTGCCTATGTTCATATCTCACTGAAACCTCTCTCAAGAGAGAACATTTGTTTTCTCATGACTGCCAAGGATATGAAGGTTTCCCAAAGTGCAAGGATTCCTCTCAATAATCCTCTTAATATTATTACAACACTTCCTCTTAATATTACTAAAAGATAATTAAAAAAACTTGCAGGTATTGAAAATCATGAAAGTGCGATTAGACTATATTGTTGTTATCAGACTATGTCAGAAATACAGAAAAAGTTTGCTCCTAATTTATTAAGTTCCCTTCCTTCATCAGCAAGCAAAAAACATAGGGCCAGAAAAAAAAATAATTCAGAAGTCCAGTCTACAGGGAATACAGAGATGCAGACAACAGTTTAGGTCCAACTAAAGGTGCCATCACACCCTGAATCTCTTACAGCACTGCTGCTTGAAAACAGGGGTTTTTTACATCTCTGTCAAGGATAGAGGGAATGCTTTTAATACCATAATTTATTATTCAATAGAAACAGCTGTGTATGTCCAGACTCAGAAGTAAACTTATCCTTAGTGTTTGTCCCTACCTTATTTAATAAACTTTGAAATTTACATTTCTATTTCTATAGTTTATTTGGGCATAGCAGCTGTTACATGGCATATTTCTGACGGTTAGATCCTGACTCTGAACAAGGACACTTCAAATGATGTAATCTCCATTGGGAAAATATGGGTAAGGGCCATCTGAATTGCAAAAGTATAATTTAGGAAAAAACAACGGTTATTGTGTCATGTGTGTTACAAAAGGAAAGAGCATGGGATGTCACCTTCTAGCATATAAAGTATAAATATTAGGGAACATAGTCTGAGAAGCATTTAAATTGTCTGGTTTTCTGTTTCTTTGCTTCTTTATGTATGTGTACTCATAAGCATATATTTTTACACATATGATTAAACAAGATAAAAATAGAATATTTACCTCTCTAGCAAATTACTTCTTCTATGCAAAAGGGGTATACAAACTACTGGCCAAAATGAATATGATTTCTCTCTCTCCTTTGTGTATTCTTTTTAACATGCTATTATTATTAATAATTATTTTTGTTATAATCATCTTTCTATTTTCCTTTATTTTTCCCATTTGTGGAGCTGCAGCTTGGAGAAAAAAATAATAGAAAAAGAAAAAGTAAAATAGGTAAATGGTCTCTTTAGTCCTTTTTAGTTTGAATTTAGTGAGAGAGAATTTCTCTGTGTGTGTGTTACTGTTCCAAAATCTTCTTGGATTTTTTTCAAAGCTAATATTTTAACACTGTTGCCAAGAAGAAAAAAAAGAATTGCAAGCACAAGCTGCTGTTATGAAAACATCGCTCTTGTAATTCCAGGCTTGTGTGTAGTGTCCCCATGAGTGCCATTCCAGAACCGTTGGCTTCTCTTCTGTTCTTGCAATTTTTGTTGATTGTGTGTGCATGGCCTCTTCCATCTGCTGACAGTAGGTCAAAGAAATTAGCAACACTGGTAAATATTTTTCTTTACATAAATACAACTAAATTTTGAGATAGACACACACAAAAAATGTAAGTTCAAAATACTGGTATTATCACTCTAGCAGTACTCATCATATATATTTGTATAATACACAGGGAAAATATCTTAAGACAATTAAATTATTTGAATAATTTGGATTATATGATACTACTTCATGTAATTTTCTCAACAATTTGTTGCTTCTGAGTTAGAAGAGTACATTATACAACCTCAAAGCTAGGCTGGGGAGGGGAGAAGCAGAAGAGAAATCCTAATCTAGTTCATACTGTTAGGATTTATTGGTTAACCCACACTTAGTTCCAATGTAGTTTTTACACACACACGTGCACATGTGCACACAGATACAGACACACACGTTAATTGAGGCAAATGTACATTAACTATCCATAGTTACTGCACGTGCCTTTTTCACTATATAAGCATAAACTGAAAGCAAATATTCATGTTCAGAAAAATACCTATATAATTTCCCAGTATCTGTGATAGATTCCCCAAAGCAGCAATATTAAAACAACCTTATGCAGTGGTAGCAGGATGTGTGCCTTCAGATATTTGTTAGTCTCCACCTTGTTCATCCTGTTATCACCAAAGCTAACTCTAGCTCCTCACTTGGCATCTGCTTGAAAACTATAATTGATAGCTATATCCCTGAGGTCTCTGATATCATCCTGTGCCCTGATGTCAACCTCTATGCTCCAATTTATACTCTAGGGTCATAGACAAGTCATTCTTTACAGAATAACCAGCTTTATCTTTGTCTGTGTGTTTATATTTCAAAATTACTGTGACCATAGGCATTACACTACACAGTTGCTTTGCACTAAAACTTGAAGGAATTTATCATGCTACAGTTTGAAAAAAATGTTTGCTCTCAAACTATGAATAACAATTTTTCCCTTCCCCTGCTGTCCCTTCCCCATCTTTATCTTTTATCCCCTTCTGTTTCTTTGGAGTTTCTTTCAATGTAAACTGCTCTTTACCTTAATCTTCTCCATGCATTATCTTTATGGGGATACAGTTCTATGGAAGAAAAACGATCAAGTCCCATGAATTTACTGAAACAGTACCAAACTATTTTTATAGATAAGTTTACAGAGAATCATTAAGAACTTATTTCTCTCCTTTGTGTTCAAGGCCTGAAAAACGTGAAAGTTATCAAATGTTTAAAAAAAAACCTTGTGACATGTAAGAATAAAACAAATCGTTGTAAGATCCTCTGAAGTCCTATTGAACTGCCTTTATTTTCAAGACCTTTTTTTTTATTAATATGTATTTAATATCATAACGATTTGGTTCTGATTCACCAAACTATTTTCTGTGTAGATAAGCTTCCATGCATCAGTAACTTCACAGTGATTACAGTAGCAACTTGGGGTTAAGGAAACAGGAAGAGCTGACAGTTGGTCAGTAGGCACCTTACAAGATCCACGATAAAGTTTGTTTTCTAAATCCTATTGAAAAAATATCCAGTAGGAAAAAAAAGGACATAATATCTTTAGACTGTTCATACACATATTGGGGCAAATATTAGCTCTGAAGCTGCAATTTCTAAAGGAAATTTTGGATATAACTGCTGAATGAGGAGTATTGAGAGGCCAGCCTCTAGTCTAGATGGAAATATGATTCTGAAAAGATGTTAACATGTGATCATGAGAATAAGGCAGATGAAGAGACAAACTTGTGAGGACATAATAGCAAGAGGACTGCTCCACAAGGAAAGAAGAGCCAGTAGCTAAGGCTGACCACAGCAAAGGGAAAGTGCGATGACTGGAGTAGCAAGGAACACATTCACGCGTTATCCGAAAAAAGCTGATTCCCACGGATGGTCTAGTGATTCTCAGAGAAGGTGACAAAGCCAGGCAGGTCCAGGATTTATCCAGAAAATCTAGACAACTCAGGACACCAGGAGACAGGAACAGAGACAGAACTGGCAACTGGACTATTTATCATATAGCTCAGGCAAGACCTGGGAGCATGAGCCCACTGAATATGACAGCTGTGGGAGAAGGTCCCAGTTAATATTAAAGACACTTATTTGGTGCGCACCGGGCTCTGACATACATGATGCAAACATTTTAAGTCTGGTATGAATATGTTTTGTATTTATGTCCAGTTTAGTAGAATAAATTTCAAATTTCCACAAAGGTGTTTATCTTTTTTGCCTCCAATCATTTTATGACGGTCTCTACCTACACAATCTACCCATCACAAAAATAGTTTACAAAGAAGGATATGAAAGCAAATGTATTAGGAGTTTTTATCTTGTTAGTAGTTTCAACTTTTTCCCATATATTGAAAAATACAGCAACTCTTTCTTCAGGAAACTAATATACATTGTTCAGCATCTCTGTAATTAGCTGCATCATGTTTTGCACACACAGAATTATAAATAATGCATTCACTTAATAGAAAACCTGGAGTAGTACTGCAATTTATTTTTTCAACTAATAATTTTTAAGGGTTTTGAAATTACTTTGGGTTCTTTTCAGCTTTTATTTTGTGTTTTGTTTTCTTTCTAATAGGACTATAGAGAGAAATCAGTTTAGCAAAATCTTAATTATGTGGGAATGTGTCTTGCTTTAAGACAAGTCAAGGGGGATGGCACTCCAAAATGAGTTAGCTCCTCTTCAGTTTTAACCAATCCCTTTCCAGCAATAAAGAAAAATTAATATGAGTAGATATAAGTGAAAAAATAACAGTTTACTAAAAAACATGAAATAACAACAGGCAAGAAAAATAACAGTAATAACAGTTACACAGTTGCTGAAATCTCCAGGACTCCTCCAGAACAAAGAGAAACTGAAAATGACAGAGAAATCTCTCTCCCAAAACGGCACCCTCCACAGAAAACCACATGTGTGAGGACACACCAATGGCAGCAGCCATTTCCGCTCTCCCAAGTACACATGGAGAGAGACAACAAAGCGAGGAAAAAAACAAAACAAAGGAAACTGAACCTCTGTGATTGTGAAAAAACTCCCTCTTCCCCCAGAGAACAACCAACAGGGAACAAGGACAAAATAAAAAGGAAAACTTAGAGTCCAAAAACAGCCAAATGATCCTCTTATCTCTCCAGCAGCAACAGCTCTGTTGAGAAAGGCAGCTGGCACACTCCGGTGGCTGGTACTTTGTCAACAGCTGGAACTCATGGAGAGATTTTGCCTCCTCCTTGGCAGAAGCAGCAGGCAGCCAGCTGGGACGATTTGGACTCTGGGCCTTCCTGCTTTGACTGGGCATTGCTGGAGGGGTGAGGCGACCACATGGAGTGAGGCTGTTCTGTTTTCCTTGTCATGATGTCACAGCTGTAGACAGGTACGGAACTTGTCTTGGAGTAGTCCAGGACCATGAAAAACAGCCTTTTGAAAAAACCTGCATGAAGCAACCCCCTCAGGGAATAAACAAAACCAAAAGAAAACCAAGGGAAGCTTCTGTCTATGCTGCCTCAGCTCCCTCTCCTTGTGAGGACAAAAAGGAAAGAGCAAGAGCCAAGAGAAAAGATAGATTCTTCCTCGAGTGTCCCAACTTCAAAAAGTTTGGTATCACCCAGACGCACCACTCCGTTTCCAGCCATGCCGCTGGATAACAATTTTGGGCACAGACATACCGCGGGTAGAAATCGCGAGTAACTCGGAGTATCTTGCATCGGTCCCATTTGCCTAGATAACGCGACTCAGGCCTTATCTAGTCTCTGATCAGAGGCGAGCGGAGCATCGAGACTCCTGCAGATCAAGGCTTAGCTCCANGGGCGTGTTATAAGACGGTGGGCGAGGGGAGGGCAGTTGGGAGAGCCAATCACTGCGGAGGACCACAATGATTGACAGTGGCGCCGGCCAGTGAGTCGGCTGTCTGGACCCGGCATGGGAACCAATGAGCTGTTCCCCTGGGCGGGGACAGCCCCTGCCGTGCCGGGCTGTGCCACCCCAGCTGCCGCACGGGGGGAAAGGAACCGGCACCACACAGGAGGGGGAAAGGAACCAACGGTCCCAGCCTGGCGGGGCCGGGCCCGGTCGCAAGCCACGCCCAGAGGCACCACAACACAGACAGATGTGGAATACAATAATATTTTGAGTTACCCAGGACAGAATGCTATCAAAACATAGTATTTTTGCAAGTCTGTAGGTATTTGGAGACTGTACTGTAAACCAAGAAATGTTACAATTCTTTAAGTAGCTGTAGACTACAATAGGGAACAACAGTGTGATATGTATATTTTAGAAATAACTCTGATCTTCAAAGAGAACTGTGGAGATGTTGCACTTGTTTTGATCTATTTACACAGTCTATAATTTATCTCTATCTTTTTTTTTTCCATTGAAAATGTGTGGAAAACACTGGATTTGAAATTAAAGCATTCATATTACAGTGTTAGTGATAGTGATCTTGCTCTTAATTACAATGTGTACTTAAACCTGTCATAAGGAATTTCAATACTGAACTTATTTGACTGTATTTTTCTTTAATTTTACCATTTTTCATTGCAATGACACTGTAAGTAAGAAAATAGAGACGTCCATTTTGCATATGGCATGAAGATATAATGTAGGTAGCCTGTAAAAGGAGCAATTCGTGTCATGTGTATCCCTTATGAATTAGGCATTTAGATTTTATTAGTTATACAGAATCCATCTGCAGACAGTGGAAGACAACCTCAGAAGAAAATTATTCCTTTGTTGCAGCAACTCTAAAAAGCAGATGGACTCCTTTTTCTTTTTACTTGGTCTCTTATTATTTTATCAGAAGGAAATCATTTACCTTAGTCTAGGTACAAAATGTAGGTGTCCGAAGTTAGAAAACATGGATTTGTCCTTGATGCATTCAGCATGTACTGGTTATGTTCCCAGCCATCAGTAAGTTTTCAAATAAGTATCTGTCATGATTTATTGGTTTTCTTTAGTTGTTTTTTTTTAATTAGTAAAACAAGCTTCCAAAAGGACTGAAGAATATTATTGATAACCTTACACTGGTTAAAAAAAAAGGAGAGATCAGAACGTTTGGGATTTGTTTTGCTGTTTGTTCTTTGTTTTGGGGGTATTTTTTAAAGACTATGCTTGACCTAGACAGACTAAAGTTATTCTATTGTCACAGTAGCTACACAAAAGGAAGAGCCAGAGACACCTGTTTCCAGGATCAGAGAGAAGGAAGAAAGGAGGCAAGACCCGCCTTCTTTATTTTTTATATCCATTTGGAAATCACTATTCATTGGAGGAAATCAGTTCTTCCTCCCTCAACTACAGTGGTCAAAGGAAATGTCCATCAAAGTTCTGTGTCCATGAGAAAGGAATGTGAATGATAAGATACAGTTACAATAACATAGCTATGTTTACAGAAAGAACTGTGAGAAAGAAAGTAAAAAACATTCAGCTGCAAGAAGCAGGGCAACATTCTGTAATTGAAACAAGTATTTTTACTGTGCTCATAATTTGAGATGTTTATTAGCATGAGCTCATGAGGTAGGATGAGCTGAGTACACACATCAACAATTGGATAGATGGACTTCATCTGTTAATATCCCATCCGCTAACATATACGGATAAGAGAGGACATAAAAAAGCATTAGAAAGATGCTCATTTTATAACTATGTGGAAACATAAGAAGTCTGTACACCTTGGTCCAAAAATTGTGGAGTGCGATGGTTTGGTCGTCATTGACTACTGCAAAATTCAGATCAAATTCTGTAAGTACTCATACATTTTGCAGAAACAATGTGTTGTCAATATTATCTTCCTTATGAAAAGGATGCATAAGGGTTTATTTGCCCTTTTATTAGTTTTAGGGTTTATTAGTTTTGATATATTCTAATGAGGGAGACATTTCAGTGGAGGAAAGAGGTGCATACTGTTCCAAAAGGCTTCAGTGATTCCTTGTATTATGTAAAATTACTTCACTGTTCTTGAAGAATGATGTTCAAAAGGCAGATAAATACTAACCTGTATGAAAATGAACATGATGAGTACCAAATATTTGTCTATTGTTGAACTTGTTTCTCTGTTCCAGAAATCTTTTTGAGTTAATTTCAGATGGATGACATATATGCCTTGTTTTGTAAAGGCAAAATTAGTTGAGTTATACTCTGCACTGTTTCACCTCTAAAATTAGGAATTAACATGTGTATGTATCTACACTAGGATCTTTCTCAATTTTTCAAAGAATTAAAAAATGGTCAAAACAAATATGATTTTAATTTTAATATGTCTTTTTTATTTATGTCTTAAAACAGGATCGTCTTATGTTCTATATGAAACAAAGACTAAATAGCAAGTCTAAGCTTGTATGGAATTGGAAATATGGTGGGAATTCCACAGTGCATGAAAAAAGTTTTACATGGAAGAATATTTTTTAAAAAACACTATTTCTAGTGGAAGCATTCCAACTAAGTCATGCTAATAAGATTTTAGATACAAGAATGAAAAAACAACATAAAATCGTACTATATTTACCTTTGATGCACAGTAAGTTCTTTAAGAGCATTGTTAGTACAATGATTTTTTTGTCCAAAGAAGGTGGTGTCTTAGAATTTTTGAACATTTGCAAAGGCTTAGAACACACAGAACTGATGGTTTTACTGTAAATACTATTCTGTATTTGTTTTTTAAAAAATAAGTTTATACTCTGAAACAAAATACACCAAAAAAAGATATTGGAACAATGTCCTCCTATGTCACAATTCCTGACCAGAAGGAAATGTATTTTGGTAACATTACAGCAAGACCTATTTCACATGCAAAATTACTGTGAGATAATGGTACAACAGCTACCTATTAGCGCTATACTAGGTGCTTGATGCCTCAGAGACTTGCATTTGGTAAATGAGTCATGTCACAGAACTGATTCATAAACTGTCTTGTGGTGACAGGCACTATTTAATTACTACTATGCTTAAGAAAGTCTTGGGTGATGAAGACACACTACAGGAGAGATTTCAAACATTCAGACATGATCTGTGCCCTGTTTGCTTTTTAGGGCTCTGGGTCTGTTCAATTTACAAACTCCTTATGTGGTAAAGGCCAAAAGTTTCTTTCTTCTTTCCCTGAAAATAATTCAACTGCTAACTTCATGGGTCACTCCAGTATTTTTTACAAAGGGCACTGTTAAATTTTCAAAATCAAAGGCCTAAATGAAAGGAAGAGAAAAGTCCAAAGGTAGACTTCAGCTCACTGCATTATATGATACAAATATGTATCCTGATATATAGAATGGAAATGAATCTTTATGGCCTTGTAAACAGTAACTAATACTTCAAAGACAGAATTGCTCTGAAGGATCATATGGATTATTAGTGAATTGCTGCTGTTAAACTCCCACAAGGACTTCTTCAAAGGGGAGAAAAGAATCATTGATCATCCGGACTCATAGTGACACCTGTATGAAACTGCTGTAAAGAAACTCCAAAATATATTTTAAAAAAAAATCAAACCCAACAAAACAACCTTATTTCAGGATTTGCAAAAAGTTATACATAACACATCATTAGGAGAAACTGCTTAGCCTTGCAAATTACTCCAGTAAATGCAGGGAATTCAGAGGAGAAACTCTAGGATAGAGAAGAAATGAAGTAGTGGTAGTTGTAATTATCAGAGTGAAAGAAGGTAAAATTTATTAATACTTATTGAATTTATTTTTAAATTTGAGGAATATTATCCTGAATGGTTAGTGTTATGAAGATAAAAGAGTAGGATGTATTATATTTGTTATCATAACATTTAGATGTTATATTTTTGTCACTCATTGATTTTACTGAATTTCATAGAATTGCAGAATGGTTTGCATTTGAAGCAATTTCAAAGGTCATCTAGTTCCAACCCTCCTGCCATGGGCAGGGACAGCTTTCACTAGACCAGGCTGCTCAAAGTCCCATCCAATCTGGCCTTTATGTAAGTACTTGTAGGAAAGGGGCACCGACGGTGCCACTGGGCAACCTGTTCCAGTGTGCCACCAGCCTCACAGTAAAGAATTTCTCTCTAAAATCTGTTTCAGTGTCTAAAATTTACTGTTCTAGTTTCAAGGTCGGATCTCATTCCAGTTTATTGCTATTCATTACAGATACTCAAATCGACATATTACTGTTTCTTGCTGATCTTTAGCTGTTCACTAGAACAAAGCTGTGGAATATAATCAAGGAACTCCAGGGCATTTCTCTTGAAAATCCACCTCCTCTAACTGATTCTGCAACCCTTTATGTAATCATGATCCTATCCAAATCCTGATTACTTAATCAGAATTTTTTTCTTTAGCAGTACTTTTTTATTTCTGTAGATAATTTTCCCATTTGGTCAGTTTTTTACTGTCCATTTGTTGTTTCCACAGACGTTACACTACAAGAACCAAGAATGCTGCAAGTTTTTCATGATGGTCTATGAAATACACAAGGCAAGATTTATTTGAAATATCTGATCTTTGTACTAAAATATGCCGGTAGTATGCAAATACTTAAGCAGTAGTTAAATCAGCAGATAGCACTTCAGCAGGTTATGAAACTGTTTATTCCTACAGAACACATGCAGACATCAAATACTCTTTTTTCTATGTTCATATATATATGTATTTCCTGTTTTGTTTGATTTTTTTAAATTTGTCTAGTACATTTATCCTCCTTAGAAGGACAAACACTTAATATTAAATCTGCATTGAAAAATTTGTTCGATCACATTTTTTAGATTTAGAAAAACCCACAACACGAACCTGAAAATACAAAGGCATACATTTGTGTGTAACAGAGAAAGTATGACCCACTTCCCAAATGAAACAGAATTTCTTAATCTGAAAGTTTCAATTGCATTTTGTCTCTTCTCAATTTAACCTACAGATGTGATGTTC
The DNA here is from genome assembly GCA_013398175.1 of Climacteris rufus. Lineage (NCBI taxonomy): Eukaryota > Metazoa > Chordata > Aves > Passeriformes > Climacteridae > Climacteris > Climacteris rufus. The sequence continues at coordinate 244,490 of VZRZ01003833.1, read as the reverse complement.
AGTCTTGCGTTTTCAATTGTGAGCTTTCATCATCAGTTATTACAGTCTAACTTTCTTACTATTCGGTCTAAAAACTAATGAATTTTAGAACTGGCAGAATTCCAGGAATCATCCATTTTTTGAAGCAGTCAATAGGCATAATATTGCTACACCATTTAACATCAGAGTCTGAAGTTTAAGTTTCTAACTCAATTCTGTTGGAAGAAGAGACTCGGGCAAAGAAAACTTGCTAAAATCTGGCTTTTGTTTAATATGAGACTGTACCTCATTGATCAGTTCATAAATTCCTGCAAAGCTATTGTTTTCTTTACACATGTATTAACTATACTTCAAATCTAAAAGGTGTTGATTGTTCAATGGCTTTATCTTAAATTTTCTTCTTTGATTTAACAAGACACAAACAAATCTAGAAAATCAAGTTAAATCTATGTTTCATATTCAATTTCATTCACAGCAGATGTGTTATGAAGTTAGATCATTGTTTTCTGCAACAGTCAATTACATCATCTGTTGTAATTTGAACCACGTTGCTAAACTGAAAAATGTCTCTGTATTTAGCTTTTCTATCAGTCCTTATCAATCATCACTTATTTTTCCCAGCTACAGAAATTTTTTATTTAGTGTATGTGAGATACTGCACTGGAGATCCTTTAAGTCTTTCATCTATTGGTCAATCTTTGATGTCCTAATACCATCTAGTTACAAAATGCTACAAAGTTGTAAGACAAAGAATGAGAAGAATTCAGGATACTGTGGGAGTGGGAAAATGTCTTTCTCTTTATTTTTACTAACATTCGCTTGCTTTCTCTTTTTCTGCAGAGATAATTTGATCTTTTATCAAGAATAGGAGCTTGGATCTTCCTGTGGGGGTTGTTACTCTCTTTCTATAGACTATTACACAGGAACATGAAAATCTTCCCAAAGGGAATTATTTTGGTATGAGAAACACTATGCTATTACAGATTAATTTCTCTCCTAAAATCTATTGATTTCACACTGATTTCCCAGTGCTCTGTTTTGTTCCAACATTTTGCCAGGGAACAGAAAAATATTGCAGCTGGGGTTAGGAAGAACATAGGGAACCACTCAGGGTTTTTTTTTTTCCTGTTGGAGTGGAAAGACTAGTAGCTGTGCCATGCTTATAGAAAAGGAATGAAAAAGAAGCTAATGGTTATATTGTAGGTTTGTGTTGTGCAGGGTCCAATATAGCAATGTCAAGCAAAGTAAGGCAAAGCCAGGAACGTAGCAGCACATCTATCTCAGCTATTTAGCAATATGCACACCAAAACATTTTGCTCTTTGGAGATTACATGGTACAGAGATAAACAGTATATTGTCTAATTTCAGTGTGTTTTTGTTTTGTAAACCAGATGTTGACATTCTCATGTGATACTTCTTATGGTATGCTGAACAGATTTTACTTCTTACTTACTGTATCTTCTCTGTGCTTCAGTCAATATATAGTTAATTATATCAGTCTTTTTTCTCTTTCAAGATGATCTAACACATGAAGCCTTAGCCTTTGATGTGGACTCCTCACAAGGCATCTCTAAAAAATCTTATCAAGAAGCGTTTCCTGCACATCTTCATCATTCTTGCAACTTGATAAACACTGAAATCTGATGAATTAGTAAGACATGACCTTTACTTTAAAAAGGTAAACAAAAAAAATGCAGAACAAATTTTTGTGTTAATCAGGTTGTAGTTTACAAAATTTGCACTCTTAAAATAGTTTTTAAGATTTCAAATGGCTGTGAATATAACTGATCTATGTGTATACTTTAACTCTATTACTTTAAGGTTTTTTCAAGTTGTTACATTACAATTTTTAAGTGCTCCCAGAAATTTTTCTTCTACTGATTTAATAACAAATAGTAATACAGATTCAGCAGTTTCTTTTCTTAATTGTTCCATTTGTTCAGTTGTAAAGACATGTATAAAATATAAAAAGATTCAACTATGCATTTATTTTTTTCTTGAAGTTTATTACTTATCTTTATGTACATAAAGTTTTAAGTATTTATTTGCATAAATATATAAAATAAATAGTGTTGTTGCAATATATGCTTTTTATGTTGTTTGAGTTTTTCAACAGTGGCTCTATGTACCATTTCATTAATTAACATGACACTTTTTATCATAAATGCATTCTTTCATGACTTCCTTTCTCTTTGAAGTGAAGCCTTGACTACAGTAAAAAACCTGGGAAAAATTTATGTGCAAAATGATATGCACATATACTGTTAAGCACAGAGCCGGTTCTCTTAGTGAGCAGTACTGAAAGTACCTAGCAATTATGTGCTGCTTTTCCCCCATGAATATTGAACTTTTTAATGGCAGGTAACATCACTGCCTTCCTGTATGGATAATATTCATGTATCACAGAAGATTAATTTGGTTTTTCCAAGCTGTGCTATCAGAGAAGTGATGGTGAAAGTATTACAAAGTAGTACAACTTGGGTTTTCTTTGTTTCCATGTCAGTGTGAAATCCTATTTCTCTCCTGTACAAAATACAAAGAATTTTATTTTTCTCTTATAACCACATAGATCTTAGGAGATGCTCAGCAGCAGAAGACCAAACGGGTTATTCTGGAACATGTGAAAAAACATTAAAGACCCATGATTACACAACTGAATTGAGCTACAAATAGCTCAGCTCTAATCCAGAAAATCAGACATGAAGTTTCTTGAACTGTGTTTCTTTGTGGCTGTTAAAAATCTCTCCATTGTGCTGAAAGATTGACAGCAGTGAAGTACTAGAAACCTTTTCTACTTCTTTTCTTCCAAAACACATGTATAGAAGTTGTTTCGGTATTTCTGAATTAAAAAGTCAGACAGAGAAATAAGATATTTTCAATCAGTTTAATTTACTTAGTATCTCTAATTTACATTTAATTTAAAGCCCAGTCTATATACTGCATAACGTCCATTTACAGGTTTCAGATGATATTTTTGTCACTAAACGATGCTGTCATATACAGTAGCTGATCTTTTGTTGGAAAGAAGTATAAAAGCTATTACTGTAGCTGCTTAAAGAAAATGAAAAAAAAATTTACTAGTGCTTGTGTTATGCACCCATATCTAGAGATAGCACAGCTGTTATTCATGCAATTTTCTGAGGGATTGAAAATCCCATGATCAGTGTTCTGATTTTACAAACATTTTATTGCGTATTTTCTTGTTTGCCTCTTCTTTTATTATTTTCATTGCAGTAAAAAAAGAAATATATTAATTCCTAGATAGCATAGCTTCTTACTATAATCTTTAGACTAATGTGCTTTTGTAAGCCATTTTCCTTTACATATTATAGATACAGCCAGATTCCTGATGCAGAAAATCCTGCCTTCAGTTACGCTGGACCTTTTTTCTTACATTTGTTATGGGAAAGGTAGTGAGTATACAGCTTGCCTTTTATTTCTTCATTTCAGTATTGATGATTCTGCACTTTGAACCTGCTGCCATTTCCTTGATGATAACTTTTTCTCTGCCTGGAGGTTCTACTGTTCTAAAATTAAATCTTGTGCAACATATCATTTTTATTCTTCATTTCATATCACAGATAGTAGTGTGCCATGTGTGCACTGGTTGTATAAAAATGAAAGTTGTGAATATTGGGCGTTGTTGTAGCTATGTGCAACATAACATTACATATTCAAATTATAGTCCTGGAGCTGCATGATCATCTTACCAAAGATGATCTCATGGAAGGTATTGATGAGCATACATTCCCTTTTTAGCATTTTTCATAGATGATAAGGGAAAATGTGAAAAATAAGAAAAGAGATGTACTAAATATATGTCTCTCTAATCTACACAACATGATTTTATCAAGAGCTCTTATAATGTTAATGCAATTCAGATCTGTGATAACTTCTGTTTTAAATCTTAGTTCAGTTTCAGAAATAGAAAGAAATGCATTCAAATAGATTCAGTCACCTGAAATGTTTTTGCAGATATAAAACTGAGGGAAAGTCAATAACCAATGGACTATGTCTGTGTTCAAATTTCTTGGATTCCAGTGAGGTTTTGAAGGACAGACTGAACAAAAGAAATAGGCATGACTATACTGCTTTCTTAATACAACTATTGGCTTTTAACTATGGTGATTGTGGCTGAACCTTGCTCAAATAATCCTCTAAGTAGTGTCACAGAAGTAAATAAACTTGCAGATGTGTAAAGGGGAAGGCTGCATTCATTTGTAATTACACACTGAACATTGAAAATATAACTCTTTTTTTGAATATGGTTTAATGAACCTTTTGAACATGACGGTATAGGAAAAATAGAGGTAAAAGTTATTGGAGACAGTGGTTGAATAACACGTTAACTGTATGATTAATTTTTCAAAGGCATTTATTGAAATGTGCAATAGCAGCTTTTGGTCTTCATACAATGCCATGTGTAGTTGTACACATTGTGGATGCCAATAGCAGAACACATTCTGCTGAGTATTTCAAAATAAATTTGCATGGACAGGAATTCCAAAAGCAGCTTTTTTCACCTGGATTCCAATTAAATAAGGTTTACCAGCTGAAGTTCCAGAAATATGAGGCAGAAAAACTGCCTGATTTCCTGTGCTTAGGATGGCACTCAGTTTATCAAAACCAGATATCCACTGTGCAAGTATTGTGGGCATTTACACAGATCTATTAATTCAGAAATATCTATTTGTGTACGGGAGATCATTAGGTTATGTGATAAAAGGCTTGCCTCTGCACATGAAAAAGAACATGGAGGAACAGTCACAGGCAGAGGAATTGGAATAAACAAATCAAAAAAGTGAGCACCCATGCTCTCCCAGCTACTCTCGTGGCTGTAACAGGTAAGCCATCATCCTCATGGTCTGGGTATGAAACAGGTTTAGTCAAGAAGCACCTCTCTGGATCACCTTTCAGGCTAAGGAGGGTTACTTTCCAGAGTATGGAACTCATGGGACAAGGGAAATATCTTCTCTGGATTGCATAAGATTTGTTATGGTATCTTTAGGGAAGGTAAAGAGACGGGTCAAGAGAGTTTGGGGGAAGAACTACCGTGACAATGGAGGAGCAAGAGAATAAGTGGGGACAGTTGTACATAAGCAGGGTGATGGTCATTATGCTTTTTTGTTTGTTCCTCATGCCTGTTTACCAGAGATTGTTCTGCTGTCTTATTAAACTCCATTACTATCTATTTTCCTGTTAAGGGGACTGTCTGTTCTGTGTGTTCATGTGTGCTTGTGTGTGCATATGTGTGCATACGGATATCTAAGTGCCAGTAACCAAAACAAGTCCATGGGTCACAGGTGATTCCAGGGCTTGCAGCTAGCGAAAGTGAGGTTATGCGAGTCAGTGTGTGATCACTAGTGAATATCAACCCAGACTTCCCAGCAAGTTAAATAAAGGGCTTGGAAATGGGAAACTGGGGTAGCCATATGTTGGGGTCAGAGATGTGTATCTGTGAGTGAGACAGATGGAGAACTTGGCTACTGGAGAGACCAGCATGTCCAGATCAACTTCCAGAGGGTTGTAGGACCTGAGGGTTGACTGAGAGACAGTGTGAGGCAACTGGTCATGAAAAGATCCATGGCCAGCCACTACACAGACTCATTGTTTAAGATCAATTAATTTAGGATTCATATGTATGTATTTGCATAAGCATATATTTCTCACTTTTGGACATTCATCCAGGTCTTTCAAAATGGGGAATAGCATGAATTAGTCAATGTTTCTTGTTTCCTTGACTGTTGAAGGTTTCTGTGTGAAATTATCTTTATAAGCATTTTTGCGTATATTTACATGCATACTGTATTAGAGTGCTTGCATATGTGCCTGTTGGAAATATGTGTTCACACTTGCATTTGGATTGGATGCTGTGGCATAGAGCTGCAGCAGCCAGGTCTCTATTGGTCTGGAGAATCTGGCAACCCTTGACAAGGAAAAATGGGGTTATACAGAAAAAGTGGATATTCTCATTAAAAAAAGGATAAAATTACAGCAGAACAGATGAACAGATAAACATTTTTATGTAGATTTCCATTTCCCCCACACTCCACAGGAGGTAAATTTTCAAAGTGTAATGCATCTTATCCTAACATAGATGCTTATGACAGTTATTGTACATTCTTATTCCTTCCATTAAGGATGAATATAGCATAGAAAAATAGCTTTACTAGTGACAATAATTTTAGGCAACTAAAAACCATGAACCCCTATTCCTTAGACCCATGCTTAAATGCTTGCCACTGAGTGTTCAGGTGACAATCTCTCTTACTTTTTTTAAGATATTAAATAATATGACTCATTATCTTTTCATGATTGTTTCATATACTCTATGAAGCAGAAAACAAATCCTACTAAAATATTTCTTTCTGCAGTTTGACTTCTAGTTAATGCTTTGTGCTTTGTATCTTAGATTTGGAAGAATCCTTTGCCCCTCTTACATGTACATTAAGGTCAGTCATGGTCCTGTTTTGCTCTCTTGCTAACATATCCTGTATTTGTTCACTATATCATTACCTTGGTTCACCATACACTTTCCTAGCTTGTTATTTCTTTCTTTTCTGCCTACCACTGCAGTTTTAGCTTTGGAGACATTATTCAGAAGAACAATAAGCTTGATATTAATGTCAGACTCTATTAATTGTAAAAAAAAGAAACTTCAGGAAAGTATATGCCAAACATGGAAAATTCAGGGTTTTTTTTAATAGGGGCAGAAAACATTGTTCTTTAACCTGAGGGTGATGTCATTTCTAATTTTTCTGTTCATAAAATAAATCTCATCAAAGTGATTATACAGCTTTTTTAAAATGGGAAAATCAATGTAGTTTACCTAAGCCTCTTTTGTGGAGTAAAAAAAAATTAGTTTTGGAAGTCTGACACACTTTGAAGCATTTGATAATAGGGGGTCTATAACAGAAAGTTATACTACAGATATTAGCTACATATTTTTCTGAGAGTTTCAGTTATCATTCTTTCCTCAGTGAAGAGGAAGGACATGGAGAAGCCTTTGAAAAAATTTGGAGATGCCTCTGTTCATTTCAAAAGAAGAGAAAATGAAGAGAGGAAATAAAAATAATGGAAAATAACACACATGCAGAAAAGAAAAGATGTTAAATTATTGCTCAGACTGCTAGTTTTCAAATTTCTACTTTGTCATGTGTCATTTAATAGTTTGATTTTGTGTAACTTAATTTTAGCAACCAGTTGAAAACCTGTCTTACTTACATATTTGGGTGTAAATTCACATGACTTTTCTAGATTTTTTTTAATGAAAATAATTTGAGAATAATAATTTGAGAAAAGGAACTCTAATGATCACTCATCACCATCCAATGGTCTGAAATTCTGAAAAGATTCAGCAAGAATACTGAATTTTTGCATAAATTAATCTATTTTGTGTCTCCTGCAATGTGCGAAATAAGAATGAGGTGCTGAGAAATTATTTTGATTTTTATTGTTGTTGTTTTTTCTAAACACAATGTTTGATTTTTTATTTTTAGTAAAAAATGGTGATATCCAGATGTGCACATTTTTTTATTAAACAGCTGTTTGCTCAGTATCTTTTGTCTTTCATCAGTTAATCCATTCCTTACTGCTTGTTGCATTCCTTTGTTAGAGAAAATCTAAAATTAGACTGTAAATAAAGCAAAAAGAGGCCTTGACATGCTTACTTCTGTAAGTGGCAGTACAAAGCCCAAACAAAAGTGTGTAAAACCAGAAGTCTCTTTCTGAACAACTGCTGAATAGGAAGATGGAAATGGAAAATGGGAAATAAAAATGTGTAGAGAGTATCAAATAATCTTCTCTTTTGTACAGTCCCAAATATTCCGGTAGTGTAGAGAGAATCAAATAATCTTCCCTTTTGTACAGTCCCAAATATTCCAGTAGTTGCTACCCTAAGTATTGTCAAAGTTTGGGTTAGTTTTATATCATATGTATGCAAGTTTCACAGTAACTGTTTTGTGTTTTGGACTGTATTTATGACAAAATATTTATGTCAATAGAAGTGTAGTAGCAGAATGGAAACTGGGCCTAATAGCTTTTGGGCATCACTATGTAGGATGTCATGAACACAGTTCATTTTTTTAAGTCAAACAATTTTCAGATTTACTGTAGGTCTACAGCAGTTCTAAGTCTTGGAGTTATCAAACTCTGGATATTCTGCATCTGCAGAAGTTCAAGGGCATCCAGACTTCCTGATGTTCACCAGGAACCGCAGTACCTTTGCAGATTGTCTTGTGTTCTGGGTTTCTGAAATATTAAAGAGCCTCGGTTCTGCAAGGTATTTCCAAACAGGCAGATAAAATTATTATCATTATTATTATAATTATTATTATAATTATTAAGAAAGGTGAATGATACTAGAAGACATTTCCAGGCCTGGGACTTGATCACTGCACTGTTAAATTCTTAGAGCAGTCCTGTTACATATTTTGTCTAGGCCAGCTAGTACTTTCTCAAAGAATCTCTGGGTCAGGAACTATTTGAAACAGATGGTTTGGATACAGCTAGTCTGCTTTGGAGATTAGGCGAACAAAATTATGAACAATGATCATTCATGAGGGATGGAACTGACCTCAGTTTCTGTGAGTAGTTCTACGCATCTTTTTTTTAAATTCCTTAACATAAACTGAGGTACAAGATGTTCCAAGTAAAACTACTGTAACTGAGGATTCAGAGATTACACAACAGAGCTATGATGGAGTGGTCAAGGATTGGGAGCTAAACACCCTCAACACAACTCACAACTGTGTTTCTTTTTCAAAGGGAAAGAAAATCTAGGGAGACATTTTTTGAATGAGTTTGATTCTAATGACTGGTACTTCCAAGAAACTGATCTCTGCCTCTGACTTCATTGGGATGCCACAACTCTCCCCTGCTGTATTGAGAAGCGCCTGTGGAAAAGCCTTACTCGTGCCACATCTCTGTATGAACAAAAGACAGTTGATGCTAAGAATTATAATAACTGCTTGGTTAACTTTTCACTGTTCTCCTCTGCCTACACATTGCATATAGACCATCTTCTACTATAAAATATGTTTTTTCTTCTCCTTTATTCTTTTTTGCTACAGATGAGGGAGATGAAAACAGTGGCATAATGTATGTGCCCAGGTCAACCAAGAGCAAAAGCTGTAAGTAAGGACTAAATTGCAGGGTGTTGGTGTGTTGGTGCTAATTGAAGAACAGGACATTATTTTAGGCAATCTATTTAGGCAGTCAGCTGTAATGCCTAATAGTTTTTCTTTTTATAATCCAGTGTTGTTTCTCCCACATACTACAGTTACTTGATAAAGTGAGGATGATTTTCTTAATTTGAGTTTAATGGTGTAGTGCAGAAAGAGGAACTTGTTCACTCCAAATGTGTTAGTTAAACTGTGATTGCGAGCATTCAGCTATGAGCCTCTGGGTTACACAGACACAGTTCAGTGTAAAATATATGCTGCTGCTGCTAAAAACTGATCCTTTAGGGAAGTGGGGAGCAGGGTTAATTTTCAGAGAAATTATTTACCTGATATAGCTCCCAGCTGGACAATGAGAAAACCAGAGCCAGCACAAGGGAAACAGGTGGAATAAACACTGGAGAAGGCAAGTAAAACTGTATTTTTACAAAGAACTCCTACTTATTATGTGTTAAAGAGGATGGAAAAAGAAAAAATTTAGGTGGAAAAATATGTTTTAGACTTCCCAATTATTTCTTTTTACCTTCTTTTCCCAGAATTAAAATCATAATTTTCCCCATCACCAAACCATTCTATCTGGCAAGCATAACAAAATTGTGGCTAGCATCTCAGTGTCCATTCTAGTTTTCCTTTCTATCCACTTCATGGGGAACAATAGACAAATAGCAGCTTCTCTACAGGTTACAGTCTGGTCCAAATAGATTGTCACAGCAAGGGAAAAAATCTAACAATTTTACATAGTTAAACAGGGTTACAATGATCCCTCAGGGTATATTAAAACATTTTTCTAGTGACCCAAATTCCAGTATATTAAATGGTACATGTATTTCACAAAATGATGTTTTATACCTTTATACAAATTTATACAAAATTTTATACACTTACATATATTTATACATGCAGCAGAGAAAACACATTAGATGGCATTATTATGACATTATTATAACTGACATTGATGTGTTTCCTGACTTCTAAATACATAGCTCTGCAATCTTAATCTTCTTTAAGGTATTTTATTACATTCAATATATTATATTCTGTAGAGATTGCATTACACATTCAGTGAACCAAACAATTTATTATATATAAATGGTTATATAAAATTAAATAAGCTCACCTTTGACCTGCTTTTTTTCAGGCAATCTGATTAGACCTGGTTTTAGAAGGCATGTAGTTTGGTGACTAGTGGTGGTATTTTAGCAGTGGGATGGATTACTTCATTTAAAGGATAGTGAAGCTTTCTGAAATCAGTGATTGCAAAGTTTAGCAACAATAATTTCTAATCATAGTTTCTTCATAATCCCAGTGGTAAGGTGGTTACAGGCAAACTAATCCATTTTATTGCCTAAAAATATTTCATTTAATATTTTACACTGAGGAGGCAGCTGGTGGTATTTCATTTCTATTTGGCAAACTTAGAAAGTAGTCATTTTGTAGTAGTTAAAAGCATATGCAAAACATTCCACATTGGTTGATTTTATATTCTGACAGGTCATTTAAATACAATTATGTAGTGCCTTGTTTTCCAAAACTACCACTTTCTTTCGGTGAAAAATACAAGAAATAAAAAATCAAGTGAATCCTGTTATAAGTAGATTATTTTAGAAATGTATTAAACTCCCTGAAAGCTAATGTCTTTCATGAATGTATCCAGTCTCCTCTAAGCAGTAATAATTACAAGATACCAAAGGAAATGAAAATGGAGAGAAACAGAATGCTTTTGTTCGCAGGTATTTTAGACATGTTTTAATTCATATGTCCCAGAAAAAAATCAATAATATTAAAAAAACCAAATTCAGTCCTGTAAGCCACATCACATCTTTAGAAATAACTAACAGTACTTCTGAAAATAGACTGGTGAAAAATAGAAGTCAGCACTGACGTAAAGATTTTTTTTCCTATTGTCTACAAAGACTGCATCTGTTTCATAAAGTTGAAAAAAATTAATATATTGGCCAGAAAATATCCTGAAGTGCAAAGCATTTGCTTTTTAGAAGAGTTAAATCTGGAAATCTTTTGTAAAGTTGGAATCTGTTTGATTGACATCAGAGTAGAATTTTTTTCCAGCATGCCAGAAGATTGAACAAAGATCTGTAGATAGGTTTACAAGCACAGGCACATTTGTGGATCTCCTGAGGACTATTAGGGCCTCTCTGCCCTCCTGGCACTCCTGCTCAGACCAGGTTTGTTTCTGGCTATTTTGTTAATGCTAATTGTTCAGGTTAGGGAGGAGAAGGTTGTCTCCTTCCCTATCCTTATCCCCCCAGTTGTAAACAAACATCTTCACACTCCACATCTTCTTACCAATTAGTGTGGCTGACTAGGTGTTTTCTTATCATGATCTTCCTTATAATTTCTTTGTCAGTTTTGTCTCCGTACATTCTGTTTCATGTCTCCTTTGACAAGGTATCCTTGAAGAGGCAGACACTCTCCTTGCACTTGTATAGAGCAGTGGGAAATGTTCTGGAATTTCCTTTTGCTCCTTTAATCTTCCATTGCCTTCCTTATACAATCCAGCTTTCTACCCTACTTTCTACTAATTGGAAGACAGTGGCTTGGCATTATGCCAAAGTAATATTTCTTTAATGCATTGATAAACATCAGGGGCACAAAATGAGCTTTGATCTACTGATGAAAACAGAGGTTAGCCAAAAGCTGAGTATAGTTATGGGTGGGTTTGGTTGTGGGTTATATGTATGTTTGTTTTGGTTGGCTGTTTTTGGTTTTTTTTTTGGTTTTTTTTGGTCTTTTTTTTTGGGTGTGTTTTTTGTTTGGTTGGTTGGTTGGTTTTCGTTTGTTTGTTTTGTTGTTGTTGTTGTTGCTGTTTGGTTTTGGTTTTGTTTTGTTTTGTTTTTTTAATTTCCAGGTCTTTCTTTCTTTCTTTTTGGTAGAGAAAATTTTCTCATCTATACGGCAGAAAAATATGTAAGACTAAGACAACTAGTTGCTTTTCCAGTCATGTCATTCTTTTCACTAAATCCACAAACATTTGAAACGTGGTGGCTGGTTAACTACAGTTGCTGAATGTGACTCCATGGAGGACATTTTCTTCTCAGTATGCATGGATTTTCATGTCTAACACACATTAAACATCGCTTATGAACAAGAGTAAATAATACACCTTTTTTCTGTGACTATTTCTATGTCATTTCTGGCTGTAGAGGAGACACTAAGCATTTAACTAGCTTTTTTTCTGAAGCTCTAATAACTAGGTGTAAACCAGTTTGAACCATCATATAAAGGTTTAAGCAGAGAACCATGGTTTTTGCTGTCGTAACAAAGTTCTTAGCCTTGCAACTGCTCTCTGTGTAACAATGCTGTACGCTTATTTTTCTTTGCTCTCAGGAGCAGGGGTTATTTTTTTTCCCAGTTTTTTGTTGTTGCCTAGATGCTTCAATGCGGAATTCTATTTCTAATGTGTTTATTTCACTGTGTACAGTATAATTTCCATATGGCTCTGCTTTTGATGGCAGTATGAGTCACTGATAATGATAGGTGAACGAATAGTCCTCTGAATGTACCCTCCTTTTTCTAAATTGTGGAGGAGTTATTTCTACCTACTATTTTATTTGAGCCATTTATCAAAATAAGGATTATAAAAATACAAAGACCTTGTTCCTATGGCATTTTTACAACTATGTGTAGCTCTTAGATTGTATGTGAAAAGACAAAATATTTTATAGTGATGTTTTGAGAGACATCTCTGGCCATCAGGAAACAGAGCATAAACAAACAGGTCATTTTATTCAGTTGTGAAGTCAGTCATCTTATTAGGCAAGTTTATAGAGAGAGGAGATGTCTGTTAGAGCAAGTTTTTCCAATAGCAGAAAACAGAAAGTTCTCATGCACAAAAGCCCCGTTTCAGGTATATATCCATATTTGTGTCATACATTTATAATCTGTAGGGGGCCTTTCAACTGACAAGCAGCTCTGCTTTTTCTAGGTATATTATCTAGTATAATAAACATATTACATCTCCTTACAAGGTCTGACTTAGCTATTATCCTCAGACAATCATAAATGCAATAACATGGCTCACATGTGACTATATGACTGTGACCAACCTTGTTTTTTGAACAGAAGCCTATATAGTATCCTCTGTTGGAAGCTGTTAATTTCTTTGAAACCTTTCTCAAATAACATTGTATAGTGAGTCTCTAAACTATATCTCCAATAATTATCTATTTATCAACACTTTGGGTAGTACTCACAGTGCTACCTAACCCTTCCTCTTTTCCTTCACAAAAATGTTGTTTGTGTTTTGACCATGTGAAGATCTCAGCTAGAGAAATGTAATGGAACTTGAATAAGATACAGGCCTTGTAACTACAGCTGGCAAGGTGGCCAGAACAAAACAAGTAGAAGAAGCCCACTAAAGACTACAAGACTCATCATTCTGGAGTCTGAGTTTATGGCATACAATTACTGACAGGCATGTAAAGAAGTTGTGATCCCTTGCCCTGAGAATTTTTCATGTGTTTCTTTCCTCAGTTTTCCTCTGTAATAGATACGCATTTGTGGATGAAGTGACAGGTACTCTCTTTTAAATATGTAATTTCTACCTTGTCTTTGTTATTTTGTTGTGTTGGTTTCGCAGGGCCCAGTTTTTGGTAGTGGAGGGGGCCACAAAGCTGGCTTTTGTGAGAAGCTGCTGGAAGCTTACACCATGTCCAGCAGAGCCAATCCCTGATGGCTCTGAAGATGGACATGCTGCTAGCCATGGCTGGGCCAATTAGAGATGGAGGTAACACCTCTGTGATGACATATTTAAGAAGAAATCAAAACAAAGTTTGTGCCACAGTTTTAATTTCAGCCAGAGAAGAGGAGAAAGTGAGAATATGTGAGTGAAAACAACAATAAAGACACCAAGGTCAGTGAAGAAGAAGGAGAGGGAGGAGGTGCTCTAGACGCCAGAGGCGAGATGTCCCTGCAGCCTGTGGTGAGGACCACAGTGAAGTGGGTTGCTCCTCCTCCACCATCACCCCCCTCCCCACCATAGCCCATAGGGGTCCATGGGGATGCAGAGATCCATCCGCAGCCCGGAGTGGGGGATGCCTAGAGGCAGATAGAGTCCAATGGGTGTTGTCATGGATAAAGAGGCCTAGCTCCCGGGTTGGAACAGCCCGTCCTTGGCAGAGGCCCCACATTGCAGCAGTTTTGGGAAGACTGTTTGCTGGTGAGACTAGACCCATGCTGGAATAGTTTGCAGAGAACTGTCTCCCATGGGAGGGTGACTCCATGGTGCTTTCAGGGAACTCATCCCTCTCCCTGAGCAGCGGAAGAAAATCATGGGTGACTGACCACAACTCTCACCCCTGTCTCCCTGTGCCGTCAATGGGAAGGAGGGAGTGGCTGTGAGGAAAAAAGGTGTTTTAAGGGCTTATTTTACTTCTTAGTATCCTTTTCTGATTTTGTTAGCAATAAATCCACTTAATATCTTCAAATTGAGCCTGTTTTGCCCTTGATGGTAATTGGTTAGTATTTTCTTCTGATCCTTATCTCAACTCCATGAACTCTTCATTAAATTTTCTCTCCCCTGTCCATCTGCGGAGCAGGTGAGAGTGAGTGAGTGGCTGTTCATGGGTGCCTGACATCTGGCCAGCCTTCAAATTACAACATTTGTCTATTTCTGCAAAAATAATGTTTCTCTTTCTACTTTAAAGGATTTTCTCAGCTAACATATTTTGCATTTCTTTAACTTTGTAGATGATTAAGATTGTAGTCTTTTTGTGTTTTGTTTTGTTTTCTATTCTTTTTCTGTAATTCTAATGAAACATCCCTTTAGGCACTGGTCAGGTCTCATGGTTATTAACAAAACCACAAAACCAAAACAAATTTAAACTTAACACAAATCTTATTGAAGTTGATAGGAACTACTTCACTTGTTGTTTCGTATAGGTTTGTTAGAGTAAATTTAATGGAGATCTGTGATGCATAGAGTCAAATAGAATTGATTTTAGCTGTCAAGCAAGCTTTGCTGGAATTTCAAACCTTAAGCTTTACAATTCACTTTATATTTCTACAGACAAATTCAAGGATGATCTCTCTATGAACTGTGCAACAAAAGTAATATCTTCACTACCTACTCAGTGTTAATGGGTTTTAATTTCTACAAGTATATGGAGACACATTTAAATACTTAATAAAGTTTCATTTACTGTGTTGATATTCACTTTGAATTTAATATTACTCTTTGCTAATTTTATGAGGAAAGAATCATTATAGCAATTAAAATGTGAAGAGATTATTTGCATTGTTTACCATAGATATTTAACGCTACACTAAATGTCACCACCGATTGTAAGCATTGTGCAGCATTGCAAGAGACTGGAACTACTGCATTTTCACTAACACACAAACAGTGTTTAAATTCAATTTGATATGGTCAGTTCTCCTATTTTGAAGTATAGCCACAGAATTAAATCAGCCTGTTAATACTGAAACTCATGAACACACTGCAGCTATGGGTCTAGTGTAACTGTCTTTGAGTTGACATTTGTAATCCTTCTTAAACACAACCTGAACCAAATACAGTTGTTCAGATGAGTCCATACTGTATTTTCCAAGAAGGGATCATTATGCTAGCACACGGATAAACCCAGTCTAGCATTAATACTGCCCTGCTTCGAAGATAATAGCTGTAACTATAAAGGACCACAATGCATCAACTTTTACTGTGCTTTTCATCCTTCCAGTAGTGTTGCATGGAGATTACTTTGGACCAGCAGAATTTAATAACTTGGCCCCTATCCAATCCAAAATAACTAAAAGGACTTCCAAGCCCAAGTGTAACCAGAAAATGGTACAGCTGTATTTTTACAGCCCTGTGATTAAGCTAATATAGACACAGCTCATTATCTTTATTTCAGTGAAACAGTTAATAAGATTCAACTCTCACAAATTATTCAGGTATTAGTATAGTAGGCTTATCATTAAGAGAGGAAATATGTGTTGGGATACAAATAATTAAAAATAGTAACAGAAAGAAAAAATAAACCCTGGAAATAGACTATAACAATTTAAAAGATAGATACTATTTTTTAACGTATAGAAATCTATTATCTCCTTTGATGATTTATGTGGTCTAGAAGTTGAGGATTAAGGTTCCATTTTCTGTGTTTGGATTCAGCATTACCTGTGACTTCCAGGTTATTCTAAATGGATTTAAAATAAACAGGTGATAGTTCAGATAAATGATCAGTCTGTCCTTCAAGAAATATCATTCATTTCTCCTTGCATGTAGAGTGGCTCATCTGTTTTATAAGAATCTGTATTCAGAGCTGTAAGTAGGTTGAAATTTTCCTGTTCAAGTCCTGAAGTTAGGTCACATAATGGGACACTCTGGGTTTGTTCACTACTTCTACCCAAAAAAAAGAGCAAGAATAGTTTGGCCTCCTATTAACTGAATATCTTATAATATAGGAAATGAACAAATAATTTTTTAATCCATTTTTGAATGGACTACATAGAATATGCAGTTATGAGCAAAAGAAAATAAGCATTTTGAATCCACTATGAGGATGACTTATCAAGAACTAAAGCATATCATGTGGGAATAATTGTTGAAGTGTATCTGGTCATTTGGTAGTAAAGCCAGCCTAGGAATACAGAAAACTTCTTTGGTTCTATATTGCTAAAATTGATAGCTTCATAATCATATGTTTTTCCAACCTGTGTTGTAGTGTAAAAAAAATCCTGATTATATATATTTTGTTAATAATGGATCATCATAGAGTTTGGGGCAAATCCTTGACATATTGGCCTTTAAAATACCTCTTACATTGAAGACATATTAAAGGAAAATTATTACAGCTACAATATGCTATGATGTTAAAATTAAAAGGTTTTGGTGTTGTGGTTGTGGTGGTGGGTTTGGGGTTTATTCATTAGTACTGACAGTAAAATAATATACTGGATATTTCCAGGATAGCACAAATTACACAGTATGGCCTCTGATCACTACCTTATATGACATACATCACTCAGACTAAAGGATAACCTACTAATTTCATCTTCTGTACTGTTTTTACCCCACAATAAAAGAAGCTAAAATTTAAGTAATATTTAAAGCATATTTTTTACAATCACAGACACACAACTTATGCATGTATGAGTTATATAATCTACTTTCAATCTCTTGCAGGGACTCTAGATGTTATTGTAACAGTACAATTGCAGTTATGGCTAAATCCCAAGGGATTTCTGGTCTACATTTCATTCTTTTCCTTTTACCAGGAGTTATATACAGTACTTCTATTTAAACAGGTATAAAGAAACATGAGGTGTTTCTGCAAGTACGTAGGAGAGAAAAGGAAGACTGAGGAAAAATATGGATCCATTGTTTAGCAAAATGGAGGACCTGGTCATACGGAATATAGCAGAGGCTGAGATACTGAATGTCTTCTTTGGCTGTCTTTACTAGCAGATCAATCTTCAGGAATCACAGATCTCAGTGGCCATATGGAATTGCTGGTATAAGGAAGATACACACTTGGTAGAGGAGGAGCAGATCACAGAATGCTTGAACATCCTGGACACAAGTCCATGGGCCAGACAAACCCCATACAGAAACTCACACAAGTATCGAGGGAGCAGATACATGTCATTGTGCAACCACTCTCAATAACATCGAGGGCAAATACCACTCCTCTCTTCAAGTACAAAAATAAGGACCTAGGGAATTACAAGCCAGTTAGCCCTATCTCAATCCCCGGGAAGGTGATTGAGCATCCAATCCTAGAAAACCTTTCCAGGGAAATTAAAATCAAGAAAGTTATCAGGAGTAGTCAGCGTGACTTCACCAAGGGGAAGTCATGACTGACTAACTTGATAAACTTCTATGATGAAATGTCTGGCTTACTAAACAAGGTGAGGCATTGTCTACCTGGATTGCAGTAAACGTCTTTGACACTGTGTCCTACAAGATCCTCACAGAGAAGGTGTTGATTACAGTCTAGATTAAAATATAATGTGATGCATTAAGAATGGAATGAATTGTTGGGCCAAGATTGTGGTTATCTATGGAACAAAGGTAGTTTCAGGCTGATGTACCCCATGGGTCAATACTGGGTCCAGTTCTTTTAACCACATCATTAAATACCTGGATGATGGGGCATAGTGTGCCCTCATCAGGTTTGCAAAAGACATCAGACTGTGGGGAGTGGTGGATATACCAGATGTTTTTGTTGCCCTGCATGCAGATCTTGAGAGACTGGAGAAATGAGGCAAGAACAACCTCACAAACATGAACTCCTCCATCAACAGGTGCAAAGTCCTGCACCTGGGGAAGAACAAGTCCAACCACTAATATATGCTGGGTACACACAGCTGGAATGTTGCTTGGCAGATAAGGACATGAGAGCCCAGGTGGAAAATAAGCGGAACATGGGCCAGCAATGTGCCCTTCCAGCAAAAAGCTAATGAGATCCTGGGCTGTATTAAGCATGGAATTACCAACAAAAAGAAAAAGTGAGCCTTTTCCTGTATTCAGTACTGGTGAAACCACACCTGGAGTCCTGTGTCAATTTCTGGAATCCTCAGTAAAAGAGAGACATGCACGTACAAGACAAGTCCAGCAAATGGCCACAAAGGTGATGAAGGAACTGGTGCACCTCTCCTTTGAGGAAAGGCTGAGAAGTTGGGACTGTTTAGTCTAGAGAAGAGAAGGTTTAGAGGGATCTTATAAATATGGTTTAGAAGGTTTAGAGGGATCTATGAATATGTTAAGATAGGGTGTAAAAAAGACGGAGCCAGGGTCTTTTAAAGGGTTCCTAATGACAGGGTCTGTGGCAATGGACACACACTAAACACAGAGGCTTCATTTGAACATGAACATGAGGAAACTGTTTTTTACTCAAAGGGCACTAGAACGGATTCCCCAGAGGCCTTGTGGAATCTCCTTCCTTGGACATATTGAAAATCCATCTGTAAATGGACCTGGGCAACTGGTTCTAGGTGACGTTGCTACATCTGTTCATGGATGCAGTGATTCTGTGTTTCTGTGTGATATCATGTGTATTTCATTTTCACCATACACCTCTAAATGTAAAGCAGTACAATTCAATTTAATTTCATTTCTTTTTTCCTAAATATGATCACTTCAAAAATAAAAAGCTTGTAAGGTGCTTCAGTGCTTTTAAATTGTCTATAAAATATATTTTTTTGATTTATTGGAGCATTTTTAAACTATATATTTAATTAATTAATTTTCAGATTGGAAAGAAATAATAAACAATCAAAGAATCAAAGCACATGCTTATAAATGAGCAGATGCTAAAGGAAATGTCCTTATGTACTTTTGAGGATTCAACTTACTGAAGTTTAAAAAGAATTCCAGCAGATAACTGAAAAAATGACCACATTTTCATAGTAGTATGTGGAATCATAGAACCATAGAACCATAGTGATGCCTTAGGATTTTAGCTTTTATATTTTTCACACATTTGTAATCCTGCAATTCTTCAGTGTGTAACTCTAAACTCCATATATAGACTGTTAGCTGCTGTTTTCCCATTTGGTTAGACAAAACAATTCTTCTCCAGGTCTGAGAGCCAGGGACACCTTACTGTCTCAGGCCCAAGAAATGTGAACAAAAGTGGGATGGGGAAGGAGGAAACTGGGGGTAAATGACTTCATTACCTGAAGCTGTAATTGGAAGATTGAATCCCACTATGCTAATGTACCAAACTTTTATAAAAGTATGAAATCCTGTGACCTGTCGTCCATTTCGGGTGAAGCCCCTGGGGGGTGGGGCTCTGTCTGCCCTAAATGTACCTGAAGGCCCTTCAACAAATGTAACTGCTTTTTTACTCTTGTAATTTTGTGTGGCTTCTGTTTTAGGTAGTAATGGATCAGGCATCAATAGAATGGTTTGGGTGGGAAGGAACCTTAAGGATTGCCTAGTTCCAACCCACCTGCCATGGACAGGGACACCTTCCAGTAGATCAGATTGCTCAAGGCCCCATTCAAATTGGCCTTGAGCACTTCCAGGGATGGAAAATCCGGAACTTCTCTGGAAAGCCTGTTCTAGTGTCTCACCACCCCCACAGCAAAGAATTTCTCCTTAATGTCTAATCTAATCCTTCCCTCTTTAAAACCATTACCCTTGTCCTCTTACTACACTCCCTGATACAGAGTCCGTTCCCATATATCCTTTAGGTATCCTTAAAATACTGTAAGGTCTCCCCAGAGCCTTCTCTTCTGCAGTCTGAACAATCTCAGTTCTCTCAGCTGTTCTCATAGGAGAGATGCTTCAGCCCTCTGGTCATCTTCATGTCTTCCTCCTCTGGACCCAGCTGAGCAGGTCTGTATCTTTCTTGTGCTGGAGGTTGCAGAAGTACACAGGGTATTTCAGGTGAGGTCTAACAAGAACAGAGGGGAGGGGAAGAATCACCTCCCTTGACCTGCTAGCCTGATGCAGCCCAGGATACTGTTGGCTTATATGAGACAGGAAAAATGCAAACTACAGTACATACTTGTTGCGTCATTGTTCTTCCTTAGCCATCTGTTTATGGTTACTGTTTGAGATATAAGACCAATTTGAAGGACCAATCTGACCAGGTAAATCTGATCTCTTTCTCTTGAAGTAACTGTAAGCTTTGCCACAGAGCAGTCCTGCATTTATATCATTGGTGTTTGGAGGACAGTTAAGTACAGAAGTCTCTGGTAGTTTAGCAAACAGTTGATTTTGCAATTCAAACTATTTCCTGTTTTCCACTTTCTTCATTGTGACATGGATTTAGAAGATATTGTGATGTCTTCTAGAAAACTGGAATACTTTGCATAGCACACCACCTAGAATCTACATTGTGTTAGCAAGTCATTGATTCAACATCAGTATGAAATGGGTTTTCTGATGTTACAACTCTGTCATAATTGATTTTTAACATCACTACCCTCCTGAATTTTTTTTTATTCTGCATTTTTACAGCACTAGTACTACAAATCATTAGCTATAATTACAGAGTGCTGCAAATGAAAACTCAAACCTTCACATAACCAGAGGCCTGTTTATATACTAACCAGTCATATTTGCATGCAACATCATGCATGGACTAAGCCTATTTTTCACACAGTTGGAGCTGTAAATAATAAAGGGTGCATATATTTTTATGCACACTTTCTTGCAAATAGAGTTTCAGTCTGCATCCCATCATGGGATTTGAACCCAAAGCCATAACTGCATTTCAGTTTTCTAAATGTCAGGCATTGACTAATTTTTAGTTATCAAGTAGAATGGCAAAAAGTGTGTAACAACTGTAATTTTTTTTTGAAGCTCATGTAATCTAAAAATGGACATATAATTTGCATGCCAAGTTTTAGCCCAAAGCAAAATTTCATGGGTAAATTATACAGCCCTAGAAATGTTAGGATTATAATAGCAGCAGTGAAATGTTTCTAAGTACAGCAGTGCAAACAATGACCAATTACCATACAGTTTTACCACTTCAACACAAAATAAATACTTTAGAACTATCAAATTTGAAAATGCCAAGGCAGATTACTATGAATCCAAATGCAGCTTCCAGATAATGTTGTAAGCTATAAAGTCCTTTCCTTAATTGTCATAATTTAAAACAAATTGGAGAATTTTTAGGAAGCTATGGTGTAGTCATTCATAGAGATTTAAAATGGTAAGTCAAAAATAAAAACTAAATATGCTGAATATGAATTTCTGTTATCTGTCATATTTTCTGGAGAATCTGAACAATGGAAGCTTAAATTACTATTTCAAATTGACCAAATGAGCAGAATAACCCTTTATTGACCAGTCCCTACCTTTCCCTTGCCTGCAAGGACTGCAGCACCATAAGCGAATTACCATAAACTGTACACACTGTGATAATTAAGACCTACACAATCAAAAGTTTTCATTTGCATAATTGCAAGGAATTAAATGCCCTCAAGATTTTAAAGAATACCAATACCACTACTTATACCAATAATTGACTATTATTCATCATTCCAACTTCATAAAGTTAAGTATACATCACTGATCTTCTAGCCATCTTATATAACCAAAGGTAAAACAAATATGCAACTATTATTTCCCATTGTATTTATGACTGACAGCAGAAAACGACACAAAGCCTCTGTTTTTTCAGTGCTATTGTCATACATATCAAGATGACACCCAAAGAAAACCATCCAATTCAAGGTTATAGTAACCTAGGAAAGCATAGCTTTTTCAGCACTACCTTAAAGCTCAGATGAAAGTAAAGAACTAGAAAGTGACTAAAGAAAAATAAAAATGAGTAAAATGTCAGTGTTCTGAACCTTCATATATGAATTTATTTTGGAGTAGACAACTGTGAAAGGAAGCAAGAAGTGCTTAGTCCCCACAGTTGATGGCTCCTGGTATAGCACATTGATTTGCAATTTATGAGTGTTCAGATGTACAAATGTACACACATGATTGGACAGCACAGACAAGTCTATCTTTTGAATAGAAGGAATACCAAAAAGGATATGTTCAGAACATTATTATTTTACATACAAACATGGCTAAAAAATTATAGAAGAAAATCACACACACATATAAAAAAGGAGAAAAAAAAAAGGAGAAGAAAAGAAATGAACAGTTACCCCACAGCACCCTTGATACATCATTCTATAACACTTGTATTCCTGAGGAAAATGGTACCAGGATTTCACTGGTCAACTGTAGTCAAAAAGTTGTATCTACATATGAAAAGTTTTCTTTTCTTTATCGTATGAAATTTACTTAAGAAACTAAACATAGGTGGATACCTAAGTAATGCAGAGTGAATCATTAACATCTAAGGATCATAGCCTACAGATTCAATGATATTAAAATTCTGTAGAACTACAACCACAGCAATAAAAAAGGAGAAAAATAGCACATATGCAACACATGTCAATTGTTTGTATTTGTGTAGCATAATTCATGACAAATTCTTTATCTATTCTTAATATAATCCTTTTAGAATTTCATATTTTTAACCAAATAGTTCTAATTTAAGAAACAAAGCCACAATCAAAGTGAGTTAACTAATAATGTTGTACTTAAATGTCCTTGAAGCACAATAAAAATTAGTTCATTTTTTATGTCAAAAATTAAACATCACTATGGAAAACATTTCTGTTATGATTGTGATTAATATTAGACCTTTTCAAAGATGTAACTTACTTTGGGACATCCATCGGCTTTGATAAAAGTTGAAGGGAGATCTATTATTTACTTCCAGCATCCTAGCTCAGAATAACAGAAATTTATTTCTCAGCATTTTCCATAATTCTCAATTGCCTCTCAATTGCCTTAATACAGTGTAATGTTTAAAATCATACAGAAACTTGAAACAATATCAGCATTCTCTTAGTTTGCTGTATGACATGAAGGAATACTTCTGCTCTCTGGAGCTTGCATCAGATTTCTTTCTTATGAACCACCTGTCACAAAGTGAGCAGCCATGAGAAAGATGAGCCAACACAGTCAGTTTTTAGATTAAAATGTTTGGGAGACAGCAAAAAAATAAATGTTATTGGTGGAGCTATATAACCTGAAATTTATTTGACTTGTTGATAGAAAGTCTTCCTATTAACAATTTCATAAAAGAGATCATGTGCTCAATACCCCTGAGATGGCTCAACACCACTGGGTTTTGTGAGCTTTTTCTTTTTCTCCCTGGAATAGAGTCTGGGCCAAATGGCAAAACTGGAACTGCTGCTGGCTCTAGATGTATGGCTAAAATTAAGAAGTCACTGGCCAATAATCTTAGCCGTAATGCTCACATAGTGCTTTTTGAGGCTGCTAACTCTAGCAAAAAAAAAAAAGCATTTTTCATTTTTCTTTTAGACTATAAAATTGGATTAAACCCAGCTTTTATTAAAAGCTGTCAGACTTACAGCACAAAGTCTCAGATCTTGGTATTGCGCCAAAAGAGATGGGTCAACCCTTTCTCACTTGCACTACTCATGTGAGAAGAAAATACCATCAGTGGAGAGCCAAATGGAAAAGTAAGTTTACCGGCATCAGAAAACACACAGAAAATTGTGATAATATAATGATAGAGAAATAATTTCAAGTGTAAATGTTCCTTACTGTGAATGTTCTGTTGTTTTTGGGTAGTTTTGGTTACTTCTAGATTTTTAAAACTAAAATAAATTATGAATTTTCATAGAAAAGATACTAAAATTTCATGGGTGTCCTTTTGCTTAAAAAAAGGGGACAAGTGGTGTCTAAGGTATCCAGCACAGATCTATACCTCTAGTTGGAGATATCCAATTTTTGTAAGGTGGGTCACCCACTTATAAAGTACATTTGTCTTTTGATTAAGGGTTGTGGGAACTCCTGACAAATGCAAATGTAATTAAAGTTAGCCTCAAAATGCTTAAAACTTTTATACAAAGGTATGGAGAACAGACCTTGAAGAGTTTCCTCTGCTGGTAGATCTGTTGATCATTCCCTTTTTGTGACACTGGCAATTTATCTCTTCTCCCAGTGTGTCCTGAGAATTTACTTCTAGCTCTGTCCCATGATGCAGATTCAGAAAACGAGGAAAGCTGAAGAACTGTTCAGAGAATGAAGCGATTATGTCTTTGCCTAGTTACAAACATAAGTAGACCCTGGGCTTGCTATATCATCCAAAACATGTATATAGTCTTGCCAAAGACTCAGAATAGAAGCCACAGTCCTGCACCGCACATCTGGGTCTACTAATAATCTGCTACCAGTCAAAAATTCCAGTGAGACAATAGCATTGACACTTGTATAGGTTGGTACTGGTTTCTAGGCAAAACTATGGAAATGATGATGTGTAATTTATATAGTAAAGAAATACAGAGTATTAATATAAATAATGACATTTAATGCAGTTTTATGGAAAATGAGTCTTTGGGCTGATTGCATTCCCCGTTGAAATTACAAGTTTGGTTTACAAATTAAGTTATCTAAATGAAATAAATTAAATATCATTAGTAGTTGAAAGGTCTAAGTTTTATGTGTGCCATATTGTAATTTGAAATATTAAAAAAATCTAATAAAAATGACTGTCAATAGGAAATGATCCTCAAACCACTATGATGATTTGTCTTTACACAAATGATGAAAAAACAGTGGAATTTGTCATCTTTACTAATGAAATTTAAATACTTAAATGAAACCACAGAGCCACAGCAGCTGAAATTTAGGCCAAATTTGTCACAAGGGGAGGAAGATGATACATGATAATAGTAGTATCTTAAACACCAGGAAAATGGAACTGTGGTGATCTAAGATACTTCTGCCACCATTTGCTTCATGTTTCTTGTATAGATAGCAAATTGTACAGTGCAGACTGGGAAAAAAAATGGACACAGACAAAAAGTCCCCTCATTTTCATCTTAGATGATCCATTTCATAGCCTGGATCACTGATGCAAAGGCCCAGTAAAAGGCTTCTACAAGGCTTTGCACCAGGCACTTGAGCTATAGGCAGATTTTTGCAATCCTTTTAGGCTGTGTTGCTCTTTCATTAATACTGGCTCTGCCTTACTATGTCAGTGATGAGTTTTGTCATTCTACACCTACGGAAGGTTTTAGCAACTATGATAGTCAGTTGCATAGCAGCTGTCCTTAATTCATAACTTGTTTCATAACTTACTGTTTTCCTTCCTGTGCATGCCAAGAAAGCCACTAAATTTGAACCAGAATTCATGATGCAAATTTCTGTACTTTTCTGAAAAATAGCTTTATTGCTGCTTCTGTCTCGTCACTTAATATAAGGAGCAGGCGATGAAGATAACCCAAAAAAAAAGGTAAATCTTGTAATATTTTGCTGACACTCATGACTCCTTATTAAACAGTGAAATCTTCCCTAAAAAAAGCAAAGTCAAACTATTGAACCAAGGAGTGAAAATGGAAAAGGTTTTTACTCTATTACCTTTGAGATTTTAGAAACTCTATCGAGTCTTAGATTACACAGTAGACTGCTCTGAAAAAACAGCACACCTGTATCCTTATGGTCTTTTTACTTAAAAAATACTTTTGCTTATCGTGACTTTGTTTATATTTACAGGTGTCAGTTTCTCTGACGTCTTAGCTTCCATGTTTATCACATGATAGTGTGGTGCTGGCTATCATAATCTAAATGCTGGCTTTCTAATCTAAGTCTTTCAGTTTAAAACCATTACCCCTCATCCTGTTACTACAGTTCCTGTTAAAGGGTTCCTCCCCATCTTTCCTGTCGACCCCATTTAGGTACTGGAAGGTTACTAGAAAGTCTTCTCAGGCTGAGCATCTTCAGCCGTCAAAATGTCTCCACAGCAAAGGTGCCCCATCTTCATGGCCCTCTTCTGGACCTGCTCAAGCAGGTCTGTGTCTTTCTTGTGTTGGGGATCCCAGAGCTGGACACTGAACTCCAGGTGGAGTTTCACCAGACGAGAGTGTAGGGAGAGAGAATCAGTGTCCTTGACCTGTCAGCCACACTGCTTTTGATGCAGCCCAGGATACAGTGGGCTTTCTGGGCTGCAAGAACACGTTACCAGGATGTGTTGAGCTCTTCACACACCAATACCCCCAAGTTCTTATTTACAGTGCTGCTTTCAGCCCACTCATCACCTAACCTGCTTGAAATTGCCTTTACTCAGGTGCAGGACCTTGCACTTGGCCCTGTTGAACCTCATGAGGATCCCACAGGCCCACTCCTCAAGCCTGTCAACGTCTCCATGGATAGCATCCCTTCACTCAAGCCCATTGACTGCGGCACTAATCTTGGTGTCATTCACAAATTGCTGAGGGTGCACTCAATCTCACTGTCCACATCCCTGGCAAAGATGGTAAATAATGCTGGTCTCAATGCCAGACCCTGAGGAATGACACTTATCACTGTTCTCCAGCCAGACATCAAGCAGTTGACTACAAATCTTTACATATCACCATCCAGAAGATTCCTTACACAAGTAGCAGTTGACCTGACAAATCCATATCTCTCAATTTTAGAGACAACCATGTTGTGCTGGACAGTGTATAATGCTTTGCACATGTCCAGGTATATGATGTCAGTCCCTCTTCTGGTATCCACCAATGACATAACTCTGTTGTAGAAGGTCACTAACTTTGTGAGCAAACATAAATAGCCAAAAACAATTTATGAATAATATCAGAACACATGAGACTCCTTGGGGGGTAAGTTTTCCTTTCTGTCACAGTCACTCTGCAGAGGACTCAGAATGTTGGCACCTGTTCCTACAGGCCCTTTGAAGAATTCCAATTTACTGTCACAAGTCTGACTCACCATCTCTTTCTCTCTCAAACAGACTTAATGTATACATCAATTTTGATTTACTATGACAGCTTTATTTCATCGGTGTTTTGGTCTGAAAGCTACATGGGCTTTGCAATGAAATATTTGAATGATTTCAATTCTCTCTTTCATCTTCTGTTCCATCCTCATGTTATTTTCAGGTCCTAATCTCCAGTTATTTGCTTCTTCATACTACTTTTAGACATTACATTCACACATCTCCAGGCAAGCATTGGTAACTTGGCAATTGTCTTAGCTCCCTTTTCAGACATTAACTATAATAATTGCAGAATCCAAATTTGCCTCTGGCAAGTTTGTGGTGCCAAGAGATGGTTGTGTAAACTCCTCCATGAGGTTATTATATCTATAGCAAAAGTTGGAACAGTCTGAGCAGCTTACTTTAGGTCACCACACATTTTTCAAAATTATTATTTCAACAGAACTCTTTGAGCATAGTATAGACTAAAATAAGTCTCTGTTTCTATTTGAATATATAAATAACATTTTCATGTCATGCAGTCTGACAAGTTGCTTAAAGGCAGTCATCTTGTAGAGGGCAATGACATTTCATCTAAAGTGAGTGTATATCCTTATGGCAATAATCAATATCTCCATCTCATTACTGCAGAGAATTTAAAATTTTGTCCTTGACCACATTAGATCTTGTCAGTGCTCAACTACCTTTATGCAACTGAGCAAAACCCTTTTTTAGTTTTTGTGGTTTAATCCAAGTAGGCGGTTAAGCCCCTCACAGTCACCCTGTCACTGTCCCACAGCAGAATGGGAGAGAGAATTGGAAGGGTAAAAGTGGAAAAATTCGTGGGTTGAGATAAAGACAGTTTAATAAGTAATGTTTGCACACGCAAGCAAAACAAAGTAAGGAATTAATTTATTACTTCCCATCAACAGGCAGGCATTCATCCACTTCCAGTAAAGCAGGACTCCTTCATGCATAATGGTTACCTGTATAAACAAACAGCATAACTCCAAATGTCCCCACTTTCCCCAGCTTTTATTGCTGAGCAGGACATCATACATATGGTGTGGGAAATCCCTTAGTTAGTTGGGGTAGATAAGATAAACAGTACAGAAGATACTTTCTATTTTCATCAGTGAAGCTGGTCTGTGCTCTCTGTTCATGAGAGATTTTTAATGGGAGTTTTATACTGAAGATAGGTGATTATTCCATAAATACTTTTTAAAGGAAGAAGTGAAATTAGTCCATCTATAGTTAGTTATAAAATATTATCATTTTTCCAGTGCTCTTATGAAAAAATCATCATAATGTACGAAGTTGCTGAAGTACCGACTATCACAAACTAAAAACTAGTAATCATTATTTTAGTAAATCTCGACTTAGACATCTTGGATAGCTTCCACAAATAGAGCAGAGTAAACGCACTGGGGATTTGACCTATGGTGCAGCTTCCTGGACCGGCTGTGTCCTCCATGAGAAACACACATCACTGCTGTCAAACAAAATTGCAGCAATGATAGTAAACATTCAGGGAATATCATAAACTGCCAAAGGACATAAACAACACCAACCATATATGTCTGAAAGTGTTTTCAGAAATCAGTGTATATGCTTTGGAAAACAAAGAGATTAGGTAAGTAAGGCATCAGCTGATGACACTCCAGATTATGTGAGCTTTGCTTTTCACAGTTCTAAATTAATTATCGTCTAGCTGTTATGCAATGATGCACTGCATGCCTATGATATGCTGTTATACAGTACATAAATTGTGTACAAATTTAAAACCAAATTCCATTTTTTCTAAAGTAACAAAAAATCTCTGAGCTCCATTTCAGTTAAATACAAAGACTGGCAAATATAATTATGTTGTGTCCTGTTATGGCAACCTCAGGAGCAGGTGCACAATTGTGCTCAGTTGAATAGTATTTTTCAAACCAACAGCAGTAAGCATTTCAAGGATTTCCACCTGCCTCATGATCACATCCTGTCTCAACGACTGCTTCTCATCAGTACACTACTCATAGGTAGCCTAGGGACAGTCCATCTGGTATGTTTAATGGTATGCTAACACTGTGAAGCCTGTTTGCCTAAGAGAACTTTAAAATATTCCAGGTAGTGTGTTTGAATGTCTAAAACTAGGCTGTGAGAATGCAAGATGAATCTGTTCAGGGAGCTAATCTGGGGGTATCAAGATGATTTTCATGTAAAATATGGATATAATCTGTCATTCGATTTAAAATAATTTAAAAAATTATTTCTGCACTACCACTGGCAAAAGGTTTTAGAGGTTTCTCCTTTCTGCTTTTTTTCTACTTGTTCACTTGAGAGAGTTTTATCACACTTAAATTAACTTAGTTCCAGAGATGTTTCTATTTTCATGTGAAAATTATGTTCCCACCTTGAAGGGTGACATAATAAGGTCTTTTAACTTTTGTGTTTCAAACGGATTGTTTTCCTCTTTCAGTCTTGCTACTTATAACTCACTGCAGTCCTCAGGGAGCTGTGCCTTTTTCCTTGCATTTGAAGGTTTATCTCGAAGACAGGTAAAAGGCAGCAGCATACATTTCTACTCTGGCACAGATTATATTTTATTTTACTTCTTGCACAATTTAAAACCACCGGCAGCAAACCGTGATCATACCAGCCCTGAACAACTTACTCAAGCTTCATGTTGATTACCCCTACCAGAATTTAGTTTCAAAGGGAATTTTAAATCAGGCTAAATAAATGTGGTATATAATGATGAGGATTACCTGAAATCCTGATCCAACATTCCAGAAGTATTTCATGTACAAAATAATTTCCTTTTAGGTTTGGAATATGAAAAAGATGTTTTTTTTAAAGATATGAAAATTCTTTATTTTTATCACTAATTTTAATTTAGAAACAATATATTGAAATTTAGTCAGAATCTGAAAACCCACATCACAACAATTGAACAGTTAAATCAATTTTTTTCACAACTGAATATCATTTTTAAAGGGTATGTTTATATAAATGGGTGACTGTATGATATATCTGCTATGTAGCCTCTTTGCAATTTCCTTTTAAATGTACCTGCATTTCCTTTCATGTTTCATTTGGTTTCAGTATTATTCTGATACACATTAACCATTTCAATAACTATGCATTCTTATGCTGTTGAGTAATTTTAGGTAGAGAAAAACCTTTTTGTCCCCATAACTAATTCTGTCAAATGCATTAGAATTTGACATTGTAATATTATAGAGCATAAACATGTCAAAGAGTGATTTACAAAAACTCTGTTAAAATAATTACCAAATGCAAATATGGTATAAGTGAGATCAGAGTCAGGCATATTAGACCTTTAATGAAAAAGACATCACATTAAGAAGTCATTACTGAAATACATTTCAGACCTAAACATGATGTACTTCCTGAGGTAACACAAACTTGGAATTTAAGTTTCATTTTTTTAAATGGCACTACCTAGAACTTAAAAGATTGTGTCAAGTTACTTTGTTTGCATCATGTTCCAGCCTATAGTAAATGCCTATAACATCATGCTCTCGCAGTCTGAGAAATTCCCACTTATATAAATCACACAGGAACATGACAAATTCCAAAGCTTATGAGCCAGAAATGTAAGAAAATATTATTCTCACAGAACATTGCATTGAGAACAATAATAATTTCTTTATAAATTCCAGTGTTAAACAGAGATATTTTCTTCAGTGTGGATTTTAGATACCCTTGAAGAACCATCATGATTTGCATCTCCAAATTCTACTTCAGGTTCTGTGAATTCACAATTAGAAAACTCAAATCGCTAAGATATTTCTGGAAGTAAAGCATGAAAATATATATGTAGTGGAGGCTTCACATTTGAAAATATTATTTGTAATAATTTTAGCTGAAATTTGCAATTCAAAATTTAAGAGAGTATTGACTATTATTTTCTTTCTCTTTCCTTAAACCTATGCTGGGACGTTAAGTATGGCATTTGAGAAGCATGCCTGACTTTCTAAACTAAGTATCCTCAGCATGTCTATGAAAAACACAGTAAAAGTTTAAGCTTTAGAAATAAATGCTGTATTAATAGATCAGTCTAAACTTTGGAATTCAAACTCAGACTGTTTGTTTCAACTTCACTTTACTGCATCTGCATCCCAGGAATAATAAAGACTTCTGATGGCAAATAACATAAGAGCAATAAATAAATGAAAAGCATAAGGTTAATGGAAAGTAAAGTCAGCAGCTCACAAGTACTAAGGTGAGCAAAGTAAGAAAATAAGGGAATAGTTTCAGTCTAATGCTTCTTTCCATGCAAGCAATGTAAAAATACATTCTAATTTCTTTTGGGAATAGTATTCAGAATACTGTTAGTTGTTAGTGAACTTGTCATACACCACTCATGCTTGGATATAAATACAGGAATATCTCTATTACTTTTTTATTCCTTCTTAGGAAGGCATATCTCTCTTTGTAGGCACTCAAGGACTTCCTAAAACTGCACATGCACATCAGAGACAGTATTAGGAGCTAGTATTAATTTTCATAAAATTCACAATGCTGAACCTAAACTGTAGAATAGGAGAAGTGGGTTTCTACTTCTCTTATTTTCAGATTTTATTTACATTTCTATATATTGTACAGATTAAAATAGAAACATTGGAACTTATTTGCCAGAAAACCTTCTTCATCCATTCTTAGACTGAGAAGAATAAAAGTAAGTAATCAAATAAAACAGGGTGTGAAAAAACAACATATTGAGTGCAGATGTCAAGATGTTGTCAGCGGGGGACTGCAGGAGTAGCCTCTGTTCGGAGAGGTGTTGGAAAAAGTCAAGCATGGGAAAGGGAGATGGGCAAGGTGTTATTGCTATAATTCCCCTTCTTTCTCCCTACCCAAAGATATTATAATTGACAATAAATTAAATTACTTTCCCCATTTCTATTCTGTTTTACCAATGAGAGTAATTGTTAAGCAATCTCCCTGTCTTTATGTCAACACATGACCTTTCCTATCCTATTTGCTCCCACTGCCACCCTAAGAAGAGGAAGGGAAGAAGCAAATGGTTGGGAATTTGGCTGCTGGCCAAGGCTAACCCACCACAAAGAGTTAAAATTTATTTGGGGTTTTTTTTTGTGTACAAAAATGATAGGTCATCTGTGAAATCCCTGTTCATTAACCAATAAATAAAAATACAAAATTAATAACTAAATATTTTTCTTTACTTCAAATTTGCCTATCATTCAATGCAATATTTAAATGTACATTTTCTCCACTATTGAAACTTGTCCAAATGTATCTTTACATTTTATAACAATAGTAAATGTAATAATGAAATATTACATAATTTATTTCGTTCAGCAGTTGCATTAAAATTATGTTTGGCACTTACTAAACATAAGCAGGAAAAATTTCTGCCCACTTAAGGGCAGTATTTTAGTGAAACTCATTTGAAGCAAATTTTAATGACCTAAAATGTAGGAGTCTGGATTATGCAAGTCACTTTAGATCTCTACATAGTTGGTAGAGAAAGGTAAGCACCTTTGGAAAGTAATTTAACCCACTCTAATTGACTTGTATAAAAGTCACCCACCTTTCAGCAGCTAAAGTCAGATGAAACTAATCCTCCCACACCTCAAATGAGATTTTTTCCAAAGATAAGTTCTACGTGAACACCAGTAGTAATAGTTCACCATCAATATTTTGCTAAATTCCCGTTCTCTTGGGTAGGAACTTAACATAAATGCTACAAAACACATCTGCAGTTAACAAAAAGAGAGGAGACAGACAAAAGTGATACATATTTTTATTCAACTAGTCCATCATCATGGATAGATCTTTTACAAAAAGACATATAATAAGCATATACATTCTTCTATTGTGTTAGGTGTCAGACATGTGCCACCTAGGGCTGAGTACCAAGGATTGTGTTACATCTTCAAGCACAATGCAGACGGCATGGAGTACTTTTTGCTTTTTGCAATGAATCAAAGACAAACTGCAGCTAGAAGCAGGGTTGAGTGCGCATAGGGAAAGTAGAGACATTTAACATCTTCCTAAAATGAAAAATTCAGGACAAAAAAGCTCCTTCAAGAGTCTTCTCTGGGAGACCAGAACAACTTCTGTCCCAGCTACCCTGGACAACACTCATTGTGATTTGTTCCCAGCATGTGTATTTAAAAAAAAAAAAAAATCTGGAAAACAAAGAGGTGCAAAATACAGATTGAAAACTCAGCTGCCCTAATCAAATTTATAGAACCTGTATAAGTATGTATTATAATACAAATTTCAGTGGACAGAGAGGCACATGTTTAATCCATTTTTTATGTAAAACTAAAAGAGATATTTCTTAAGACGTCCTCTATGGTAAAAATATCCTAGCTCTGTGAAGGTAATCCAGGTCTTTGCTCCTAATGTTTCCCTACCTAATTTTTGGTTGTGTTGCCTCAGCTGAATGTCTGCTTCCCTGTGTACCTCTAATACATTCTTCAAGGTAACTGGCTTAGTTCATATCATTTTAAAATAGATAACTAAAATAGGCCAAATTAAATAGAAGGCTAAACTGCCAACTCAGATGGGGATTGTATACTGTAGGATAGTAGAGTTCAGTGAGGTGAATCATACCTCTGGTGTACAATTTTTGGGGTGTTCAAGAGCTTATAAAAGTATATAATTAACAGAGTGAATGTGTGTCTATAGTGCAGTGGAGGACTCTAGAATCAATTTCATTGAAGTTCCTCCCTTTCTTATGTACAAAGGAAAATTTAGGTTACCAAATATGATGAAAAATGGGTACATATATAATCAAAGTAAATAAATAATTTTAAAAAAGTAAAACCCCTTTACCTCAAAACTAAATTTTAGAGTGGTAAGTTTTTCAGGTACTATTTTAACAACTTACCAGACAGATTCTCTAGAAATTTTGAATTACTTGCATAGCTTATACTAATTCTGAAAGAATGTTTAAATGATTACATGAGCAGACTTTGGATTTTGTTTGATTTTATATGTATATAAGATCAACTTTCAAATAAATTAAGAGATCAAAAGTATTATCTAGCAGCCACAGTTGAACTTTTTGCAGCTCAGTTTCTAAGCACAACAAAAGATATTAGCGGAAAAAAAAAAAAAGCCTATTTATATTTCTCTCACACTAACTTATATAACACAAGCCTAGTGAGAAAATATTTTTTGTGTTCATTTTTAGTAAGTAATTGGCCAGATGAGTGTAAAATCTAATCTTTAATAGACACAAAGAAATTTAGGACTTTTTGTTACTGTAAAGAACTCAGCAGACTTCCTTTGCTATTCAAAGTGTTATGAAGAAAGCAGGACTAATCAGTGAGATGCCTGCTTTTTTAGACTAGTTTGCTATGTGAATAAACTCAATAATATCTTATATGTTCTTTTCTGAAAGTCAGAGGGTGAATGTCTGTCGCAGTAACGACACGAAAGGAAGAGTCAGAGACACCTGTTACCAGGATCAGAGAGAAGGAAAGAAGGGGGGCAAGACCCACCTTCTTTATTTTTTATATCCATTTAGAAATCACTGTTCATTGGAGGAAATCAGTTCTTTCTCCCTCAATTACAGTGGTCAAAGGAATTGTCCATCAAAGTTCTGTGTCCAGGAGAAAGGAATGTGAGTGATAAGATACAGTTACAATAACATAGCCATGTTTACAAAGCAAACTGTGAGAAACTAGCTACAAAGAAATGAAAACATCCAGGACTGCAAAAATCAGGGCAACAAATGTCTAGCTACAAATGTTTTTAAAATACGTAGATATTGTGGCTGTCATAAATATGGTTTTCACTATACTTGAGCAGTCTATCTGTGGAGATATTGATTCTACTTATTTCAGCATTAATTCACTAGAAAAAAATTTCTATTTTATAAAGACCTGAATAGTAACTAAATAATAATGTAATCATATGCATTGAATGCTCATGTATAGGCACATATCAAAACAATAAAAACATTGACTTCAAGAATGGCAATATCTTTAGAACACTAAATGTACAATGAAGAAAACAATCAAATTTTAATTGGATAATGAAATGCAAGATAAATCATTGGGTACAATTACCAGTAACAGTATAAGAACAACAGATACAGATTGAACAGGAAAGTCGAAAATCATAAGTTCATCAGTTGTGTTGTTTCTTCATAATTTTGAATATACTCATCTGTAGAATGAAATATCCCTTCACTACAGTTCCCCTCCCAACTTCCTTGCTCTTATCTCTGTTTGAAAAGGTGTAATCCATCTGTCCATTTTACATGATAAAAGAGCAGCAGTTAAGGCTTTCACAGATGAGCAGCTAATCTGGGAGAGCAGGAGGGGGGGAAGAGAAGACAGCATGGGTATGAAAAGAGAGGAGAGGGAGGAGAAAAAAGACAAAAGACTTTATGGCAGTATCTACCATAAGGATCCTTTTACTGAATGTTTTCCAAACTTTTCCTATAAATAGTAATGGTGAACTTTGTTAAACCTTCTGAGAACTGAAGTAAATATTTTGCTACAGATTTGTATGAACACTGTTTTGCTGCATGTTCCTTCTGTAGACCACCTGCATTAGTAATAACATAGATCAGATGAAATGATAAATTTCTGCAAACAAAGACTTCAATAAAGCATTTTAAAAACATTGTTATTTAAGACAGTGAAAATCGTCTATCTGTATAATTATTTTTAAAGTTAAAGAAAATTACCATGATATTCTTTTACCTCTTTCTAGAAAATACAGAAAATATAAATATCTAATTTGGTATTCTTTGACTCTATATATAAAAAAAAAAATCTATTAAACATAATGTGAGAGGTATATAGTTCTTTCTGCAGAATAACTTTCGGCTGTGAAATTTTAATTTATTTGATAGAAAGTTTGTTTTTCTTGGAGTCCTGTTTGTTGCCTTTGGAGCATATCTAAATAGTAATTTACAAGAAGATAAAAATTACTAGCATGGATGTGAAAAAGGGCAAAAGAAACATGGATACAGCGTAAAGATGGAAAGAAAGGAAAATCCTCAACATAATACAAAAATAATGTATTCAGACTTTCAATATATAAAGTGCCATTGTCACCAAAACTGTGGGAAAAACAAAAACTCTCCAAAAACATATTTTAGTGTTAGAGAATTCAGGCATTACTGTATTCTGGCCAGGTTGTTGTTCTGGCCAGGATGTGTGATACAAATCATCTCACCTGTACATTGCCCGGATTGTACAGGGAAATTCATTCCACCACACATGGCATTTACTAGATTTCCCCAAAACTTTATACAGTAAAAAATCCATAGAGAGGAACTGTTTCAAAGTTCATTGGTTCTTTGTTGGGCAACCCCCAGTATTCTGTTTTTCATTGGCTCCGAATTTTTCGCCTTTGATGTTAATTAGGTCCACATTTCTTGATTTCCTTATCAGTCTTTTCCAGACCAGGTGTCACCAATCATGCCAGGGGGATAGATGTATTGTTGATAGCCGTTGATGTTTTGCTGATGGCTGTTATCTTTTGGGCCACTCCCAGTGCTTGGTGCAACAATGCCTAAAAAAACCCTTAAAATTCCTTTCCTCAAGGCAAAGGCATGCCAAGCCTGACTAGAGAAATAAAATAAAATTTTCAAAGTTGTATCATTTGTAACATCATTAGAATCTCTAAATAGATTGACTACATAAACACATTCACACATTAATTTATGTCAGTAATGTTTCACAACACACAATATCTCTTAGCAAAATTATGACTATATTTTTGTGTTCTTCTATCAGCTAGATAAATTATCATATTACCTTTAAGAAATATATGAAGATTTATACAAAATTTATTCTTCTTTCTAAACAGTATTCCACATTTTGAGCTTCCCAAAGCAGAGACAGAATTAATCACCAGGTTTCTTTGTTCTTATAATAACCAAGATTTCCACGTTGCAATGCTGCATCCTAATCTCTAGATTATAGGACATAAGCATGAGGAACACCTCCTTTTGTGTGTTGAAGGGGACTAATGATGGAAAAAATAATAAAGGATTTTTGTGGTTTAAGACTTGTAAGCTTACATTCAGGTGTTCTCCAGCTCCTGCTGTATGACATGGCTTTCATTTTAGGCTAAACAGGCACTGAGTAAAATTCAAACCAAATCCTGCCTCTACATACAACACAGAATGTTTGAAGAATGGCATTTCCTTTCTCTAGGAATTAAGTTCTTCTAGTTATTTCTCTCTCTCCTAATGTATTTTCATTCTTGTTGAATTCCAGACAATGTAGTGTATTTAACAACAGGGTACATATCAAAGGACATATGAACATATGGATCATACTTATGTATTCACACAGTTAAGTTTAAACTACTCATCTGGATAATGGTCATTATTGAATGACTAACTTTTCTAACATAGACAAAATATTTTAGATCTTAAACAAAGAATCTTGCCCGTGTCTTTCAACAAGTAATAAGTGTGATGAGTAAACTTTATTTGTTAATCAAATCTTACTTAAGCAGAAGCAAATGAAATAGATAACTGAAACATTGTCAGGAAACTTATCTATGTAAAAGAACCGCAAATATCGGGGGAGGGTCCGGTAGATAATGTACAAGGATCCACCCAGTCACAGCTGTGTAAGTAGATTGTGTAAGAAGACTGAAAAGGTTGTAACAAGGACCTCAGAAGAAGACTACAGCCTTCAGCCCCACGACCACCAGGAGGCAGAAAATGACCACCTAGCAACAAGACTACACATGTGCAGAGTACACCAAGAAAGGACATGTATACTGGAAGAAGAAGAGCGTATAACCAGGAACTTTGGGGGTCGGGGTGCGTGCCTTTGGTGGAGCAGAGACTCCCCGGCCACCCAATGCTGTTTTGCTTGCTGTTGCTTGCTTAATAAATCAATCTTTATTAATTGGCTTGGCTCACGTCAATTTATTTGAGCCCAGCTTATAGCAATTTGTGTCCTTTAGTTAGACACTCCTTAAGAAGAAAAAAAATTAAATTGATGTTTACTCTTTGCAAGGTTCATGATAGGTAACTCGAGTTTTAGCATTGAGGAATACAAGAGTCAAAGATATATATAACATGTATCATCTAAAGATTCATATGAATGATTGCTTAATATACTACTAGTCCCCAAAATGACTCAGTGGTCCACATTATTAAGACAGTTTGATTTAAAATAACTTTTACTGAAGTAATCTTTTAATTCACACTGTAGGATTAAAATGACAAACTGAACAGTTGCTCTTTCATCTTGAAAGGCTTGTTATGGTGAAACATCCTATGCAAAGATTGAAATGCCTAGAGGTCAACTAAACCAAATCCCAAATGCATAGGACTAGCCTAAGCAATTCATGCTTCAAACGATTTAGGAAATGTATCTGTTCAGATGTTTGTAGACTTGTCAACCGTATGTTATGATCTGAAAGAAGTATGGTTAATTATCAGCCACAAGGAGAATACTTCAATCTGTGGAAGAGGTATGCAACAGTAAATTGAAAACAACCCCAAGAATTACAAACCTTCTCTCCTACTCCCCCCAAACAGTTACTTTTCATTCCACCCAAAAAAATAAAATCCAACTGATGATTATTTTATTATCAGGGATTATGTAAGTGAATAAAATGTGTCTTAGGGTTTGTATATTTGAGCTAGAAGTTAATGTTATTCTAATCTTTCTACTTCTGTAGAAAGTCTGGTGAATAAGATTCTGTTTATATTAATATTTACATGTATCTTGAATAAGGTAGGATTGGTTGATGTAAAACCATATTGATACGGAATGTGATGTTAAACTTCTTCAAAAACCAAATCTGAAGTCAGTCTTACCTCATACCTTATTGTCAAGGAGAGAGCACTCTTCAATTAGAAATCATTCAGAGGAAAACAAATGTTAAAAACCAAAAAATGGGTGGAGAATTCACTGTAAGACATTTGCACTTTGCCATCTCTCTATTCCTATTTAGTTTACAGTTGCCTGTATCTGGCAAATTCTGCTTCACTACAGAAGATACTTAGATGATAGAGGCTTACGAGATACTTGGATGTGTTTTACCCAGTGCTAAAGAGATGGAAATATTTTTTGTGGATTGTTCAATTGTTACTTTTCAATATTTCTGAGAGTTTAACTTTTATTAATGAACACTTCTGTTGGAAATATGTATGTCTCAAAATAAGCTTAATATTATGACGTATTTGCTTGTAAGAGACTGGAGAACAATTGACTAGTACAAAACAACCAGGTGGAAAGCATGTGTATGGGGTGGGGGGGGAATGCAGGGTGATTTCTGCATAGGTGGGTCAGTGCACTGCTCCACATCCCACCCCATGGGAGCCTCTGGTCTGGTCCCAAAATGGATGCT
Source organism: Climacteris rufus (assembly GCA_013398175.1). Taxonomy (NCBI): domain Eukaryota; kingdom Metazoa; phylum Chordata; class Aves; order Passeriformes; family Climacteridae; genus Climacteris; species Climacteris rufus. Next base: position 204,787 of record VZRZ01003833.1, on the reverse strand, counting down.
AAGCATATGGTGCATTGTAAGCCCCAGTGTAGCACCAGTGACTGGGTGGGTCCTGCGGGGAACAACAAAGTGCCCTCACCCATCTCAGGGAGGGCCCCCAAGAGACCACAGCAGGTACAAAGACAGAGGTACATGTGTTGGATGGCACACTCCACTGCCCTGGATTAAAAAGCAGCTGAAGCCATGCTGGATCTGAGGCCATAACGACGTAACACACACACTCTCTATCTCTGTTTTCTGAGGCAGACTAAAAGACTCCAGTCAAATAAGTGTCTTGTTTCATCTGAATAACTTAAAGCCGGATCTTTTTAAGTTTGCTAAGATAAATTTTGTGAAGTGCCTTACTTTGTCTGGATGTTGGTTTAAGATTTGCCAAGTACCTTATTTTATCTTAACGTTCTAAAATTTGCAAGTAAAAGATACTTATTCAACATCCTGAGAATCGTTTCTCCCGTGCACTGCTAGAGTCAATTTAATTACCTTCTCCCTAAATTAGGCAAGTGAGCTGGGGCTTAACATTACTGTATTTGTCTTTTTGTGAAAATATAAGAAAAATATCTTTTTGGGTAAAAGAGGTATTGACGCTTTAGCTTGGGCTGCTTGAGGCTAAATGTGAGCTTAGTTCCTGACTGGTTTGACCTGCAGAAGGTCTGCAGCTCTCCCAAAGCCCAGAGTCTTTGCTTCAGCAGCTAATCTGGATGGGCTGGCTCCTCAGCTATGGAGCTGCCCCAAGCTTGGTGTTTTCGGTGTCGACAAGAACAAAGGGCAAAGAGGGCTCTTTTTCTGGAATTTCAGTCGCTTATTGTAAATCCAGGGTGAGGTTCAGGGTTCCAGGGTCCAGGGAGAGAGAGGGAAGTGACCACCTTGGTAGCTGGAGGAGGAGAAAGAAGAAGACAGAGCTCTGCAGGGGTCTTTTAAAGGGAGTGGAACTCAGGGAGCACCCAATGGGGGAACAGCAAATACAAACTGACCAGTGGAGGGGAGAGCTTTCCAGGGCATGACCATATATGGAACCTGAAGTAAGGAACACATGAGCCAATGATCTTTTACCATATCTAGGAACCAAGAGCAAGTCCTGAGGCTTTGCCCACCAGCGCTGAGGCTTGGATGCAGTGGTTTCTGCCAGGCACACTGCCACAAAGAGGCTTTTTTTTTTTTTTCTATGGGACCACAGACTATTTTAAGTGAAATTTATAGCAGAAATTAAACACTATTTTGTTTGGGTTTTTTTCTTTACAATATGGAATATTTTGGAAAATGAAACTTGGGACAAAAATAGTCTTTCATTCATCAACTTTTCCAGATACTGATTGTTGAAGGAATAATTATTTATATCACAATACCAATCAAAGTTGTTCAAAATATGAATATATTAATTTCAAGTGTCATGGTCAATATTTTATATTTCATGGTCAAATTCCTGTGCAACAGAGATGCTGCAGACACAGAAACGTATGTTTATAAATCTGATCATTCCACTTTTAAGATGACATTTATCATTCCAGTCAGCTATTATTCCGGGGGAAGCTGGGGTGGGGACAAAACTGTGATCCAAAAGCAGAAGGGCCTCAGGTTCTGTACCCTTCCAGTTCATGCATGTCTGCTGTGTGATGTGGCTGAAAGTTAAACTATCCTCGGGGATCTCTTAATGCATTACAAGATGTGAATGACTTTGTTTGCTGTTACTAAATTAAATATTTTTGCAGAATTATCATTGCTGTGCTTTACCAATGTGGTGTTTCTGCTATCTATTCAACACTCACTTATCTCCTTTTCCTTCAGGATATGGAACAAGTTAATGTCTTTAAATTTTTTTCCCCCTTTTTAATGTGAGAGAGAATGCATACGTTATTTCTGTTTAACCAGCAGCACTTCCTAAAAGACCATTTCTCTTAAATTATTAATTTTTCGGTAATTGGGGGAAGACTATACATAATTTCTCTCTGGTATGTAATATATTAATACAATAAGTACATTTTTTAAAATTTGCCTATTATATTTATATAACAATCACAAGATTGTTGCTCAGCATTTTTCATATGAAGAATAAAATATTTTTCTCTTAATGTATGTTATCTTTCCATTATCAAATACTTTGTACAAAATACATGCTATAAGATACGTGTATACTGCACTAGTTTATGGAAACATTTTGGTATTAATATTCTCATCCTTTTTATTAATGTAATACATGTCATGTCATCTTTCTTGGGGCTGATAATAAAAGGATTTCTGCTTTTTGATTATAGGTGTTCCACTCCAGAATCAGTTGTGGTTCATAATATTGCATAATTGTATTTACCCATCAGCAGGAAACTCACTCAAGTCATCTTTATTTAGCATTTATGTTTTGAGTTTTCTCCCCTTTGTGTATATAAAAAGTGTCTGTCTCTTTCTCTGAAAGAGGATTTCATCATTTCTCTTGGGGGAGAGATTTTTGAAAGCACTGTAGAAAATGTGAATGCCTGCTTGATTAACACACAAGAATTCTGCAATTGTAGACAAAGGCTGGAGGTCAGGTATGCAATTTCATATGCTTTCTCAAAGCCAACATTTTGGTTGCTCAGTGGTAGGTTATCAGAAGCCAAATATTGTCCCTGTTGGAATCATTGATAGAACTGAATTGACCTTTTCTATAGAATTAGTTTTTCTAGTGATCAGATCTGAAAAAAACCCCAAACCACATATATATGTATATTCTTAATTATATATACACAAGCACATTTATATTTCTGGAGAGATGTTAACCAGCATCTGTTCTTGCTGAACTCCAGAAGGGATGGGAGAGTTAACTCCTATGCAAATGATGTTCATTCTTGTCTCAGTTTTTACATATTCATTAATTAGATTTATTTTACAGACATGTTCCCAGATATTTAAAAATAGACATTTTAATTCTTCCACTAGGTTCTTCACTAGAAACTCTCACTTTCAAAATTGCTTTATCATTCTGTATAATCTTTCAATATTTAAATACTCCAAAAAATTATTCTAACTATATTAAGTCAATTACTTAAAAGGAAAGGACACACGCTGTTTCTCACTAACTTCACAACAGATAAGTTGTTAACATTGTTTGTAAAGACAATATAATTTCCTTCTTTCCCATTCTTTATTTTGGTTATATCTGTGCCAAGACTTTGCAGGGCTTACTAGTGTCTTCTTCAAATCTTCCTGTGGACATTTGCCCATTCATTTTCTAAAGATTATTAAAATTTTTTATTTCCATTTTATTCTTCCTAACTGACAGGATATTCACTTAATGATGTTCACAGTAAACCAGAAATCTGTACTTCCATGGATTTTAATTTCACCAGTGTTTGTTGGAACTGTTTTACCATTATAATTTTACTACCTATATGCCTCTTTTTTTCGAAACAAACAGCATTGCTGCTGAATTTTGTCCCCTCTCCCCTCCTCCTTTTTTTTTTTTTTCCTTTTTTCCCAGTTATTGAGCTCCTTTAAAAGCCTACAAGTCCTTAGGACAATATTAAAAAAGTCTCTGTGTGTGCTTAGAAGCTTCCTTCTCATAACATCAGAGAACCAAAACATAAAGTTACTGACAACATATCAAAGCAATCTTGCAACATGGTCTGCTGCGAAAAAGTATCCTCTGGAAGATTATTAAAGATGTTTATGAAAATAAGTAGTGAGGTAACCAGATTTATTCTTTTTTTTTTTCTTGTGAATAAATCTTATTTCTAACATACTTCATGAGTAGAACAAGCATAAAAGTAAAACATTAACAGAAACCATGTTAAGTTCATTCTAACCTGAGGCAAGCACAACTGGAATCAATTATTCAAAGAACAAGGGAAAAAAAATAGCCTAGAATCAGCTATGTCTGTAAACCAGTTTCTTGCTTCATTAAAAAGTGTCCAAAAAGTGTACAAATAAACCAAAATCTAAAAATGCCTTTGATTTTTGTTTGCTGGTTCCCATTTTACAAATTGATGTCAAAGATTCTAAAAATAATTTGATCATGTATGTATGAGAAAATTATGTTCATTAATCTTCCAGAGATACTATTAGTAAACGGGCTACAGCTTTATTTTTGTTATTATAGCATAGAAGTATCTTTATTATTTTATTGCTTATGCTTTAGATAATTTCAGAAATTTTCTTCTGCTGCAGTTAATAAAATGACTGTCATAAAAAATAGGGAAGGTACAATATTTTATTACATACTCCATTTTCTTAGTAAGGATGTTATGAAATACTAATTAAGGAAGAAAAAAAAAAAGAAGGAAACTAACTCTTAGAGGAAACAACCTTGAAATTAGATGCTATTTATTCTGATGCAATTCAGCAGGTCAAAAGTGAGAAAGAAACCTGATGAAAATTCCCAGAATAGTGAATTTAAGTTTTTTGGGTTTAAAGATTCTGGGAAAATTTAAGGAGAAAAATATGAAGTGGCAATTTTTTAATAAACTACTACACAAACTTCAAGAGGACAACTGAAAACTGATTATTTAATAGTTATGCATTCTTTTACCACCTAATAACAATCACATTTTCTCTGGTTCTACAGCATTTAACTGGTGGTTTGAGAGAAATTTATTATTTCTGCATATGTGTCATACATACCTTCTTTTCTACAGAGCTCAGGAAGGCAAGAATATCAATAAGAATTAAAACTACAGCCACTAGCAAGTTTTTTAAAAAAGAGCCAATAGTAATACAAAGACAGAAACTGAACAAATTAACAAAATAGAAAAACAGCAGCAGAGACATAGAAGAAAATTATCTGGTTGAGACCAGATGGGTAATAACATGTAGAGTGACAACATGCTATAGCAATGTTATTAAAAATTCAGAACAGTCCAACTTGAGAGATTTCAAAATTAACATAAAACAAATATGAGAGGTCTTGAAGCATTATAAAATTTTCCCTAGCTATCTCAGCTACCGTTTGTTTTCATTTAAAATTTGAAAAGAGCTGTTTATTTCACAGTGTTGCTACAACTAACATAAGCTGTAGACAAGGTCAAGAGACAGTATCTACGGAGACTCATTTTATAGAATGAGTAACAAAATATGATTTGCTTTACTTTTTCATTATTGTTTCAGCAACAGACAATGATCTATAATTACTAGCCAGAAAAGATTTATTCTTAAAGGCAGATGAATAAATAAATAAATAATGTCTGAACTTGGTTATGACAGTCTTGTAAACAATACTGTCTTTTGTAGTCTTTTGGGTGGTGTTGTTGTTGTTGTTTTTGTTTTGTCTTGTTTTTTTTTTTTTAGTTATACATCAGAAAATTGCTAACTCTGAGCTCAGAGTATATGTAAAAGGACAGAATTGAACTAATCCAAACAGGAGGCTATATTAAGATAGGACTTTCATAAACAAAAGCTACATAATTTCATAAAATAAGATCTTCAAAAAGAAAATATATCCAAACCTTACACAGTACCTGCCTACTGCAGTTTTTTTTCTCACTTCCTAGATAGCACCTGATATGTAAACTCTTTAGAATGATAATACATTAGATTAAATGGACAAATCCGTAATCCAGTAAAATTATTTAAATAGCTAGCACTATTTCACCATTTCCGGTTTTGCTCCTTTCTGTGTGACATCAGTAGCTATTAAAAGGCAGCTATTAGGCTTAATTATTCTCCTAAAGAAATACTGTCTTATTTTTTAAGTAAACTTTGAAGGATTCCACACCATCAAATTCAAGTGCAGCCTTCACTGTCTTGTTTATCATAGCAAAATAGAAATAACTTTGAGGTCTTAGCAGTCACAGCAGAAAGGAATCTGCAATCTGCAAATCATCTGATTTGATGACTGTTCTTCACAGCTAAGGCCATTCTGCAGCAATATTAGTGATAAGATAGTTGGTAGATTACTCATCTGCAGAACTGCTTGCTATTAATATGACTATATTTATCCTCTGTCCTATGAGTTCTGATTTTGACAGAAAGATTCCGTCTTCTTGAACAATATGCCAGTATTTAGTTGTGTGATTTTTTTAGTTTTGGTATTGATGTTCTGTTTTTGGTTTTTGTTTTTGTTTTTCCTTTGAAAACTAAATAGTTGAATTTCAACTGCTGAAACAACTCATTTTTTAGTGTCCTAAGGTTGCTTAAAAGCTGCTTACTAGTTCTTCTGTGTTAGGACTTGGTAAAAATAGATGATTCCAAAAAATACAAGCTTGTTATATGCTTATTGCATGTTTATTAATCTGATGGTACCCTATCCTCAAAGTCAGAACTTTACATTCTGAAATAGTTTGCTTTCCCATCCCCCATGTTTATCCACTTCTTTCATTCTTTAGGTAAAACAAATTGAAAATTGCTTATGACAGGGTAATGTTTCCTTTTCCTGTGGGGGTTATAAGGACTAAAAACTATATATTTCATTTGGAAATGTCAGCAAATACATTGTAGTCATAACAAATAACAGCAAAACAAGTTCATGCCAAATGCTACCCTGCCCTCAAAGTGAAAAGCAGCAGGAAAAGTGCCATAGCCAGACGTCTCGGGATTCCACCATTGCCAAGAACTCTGCTAGTGTAATTCCATTAGGTTATCCTTGAATATATAACTCCCTGGTTTGGAGACATAGCAAATCTTATGAGATGCAGCCTTCAGTGTACTCCAGTGGACTGAAAGTCTGAGAGTAACTAGCCTGTGTACCTCGTTTGGGGCCAGGCAGACACTATGGGGTGTTTGCTTAACTTGAAAATGTTTGCTTAACTTGAAAATGTTTGCTTAACTTGAAATTTCTGTCTGATGACTTTGTAGATTGGTATTAGGAGCAGAAAAAGTTCTCCATCTTTGTCTCTAAGGAAGAGGATAAACATGGAGGATGGGAAAGCAAATTATTTCAGAACATAAAAGTCTGACCGTGAGTATGGGGTACTGTCAGATTAATAAATGTGCAGTATGAGGGGGAAAAACATCCTCAAAAACATGACCATGCATCTAGAGCTGCAACTTGACAACATTCGCTGTTGCAAACTTGTAAGACCCCAGTTGTTCTCCTCACTTTGCATGCAAATACAATTGCAACATTTTAATGTTAGTAGATAACATTTTCAAAATTGCTTAAATACACTGGATTTTCCATCAACTTCTTGAGGCAGATTTTTAAAACTGTGCTATATACTGATACAAGGACTACCTACCAAGATGTTCAGCACTACAGCAACAACCTCCAAAATCAATCATGTTGTGAAGGTTAGCAGCCAAATGTGTTCAGATAGCAACTATAGTAAGGTGTCTGAGCTAGAAGGGGATTATATCAGAATATTGCTATTTTCTTTAGGGAATGTAAGAAATAATGGATATTTTATGATGGGATTTATAAAATCAGTTTGATGCTCTAGTTAATAGATTAGTTGACTGATTGCATCTCACTTGATACATTGTTACAATTTTAAATTAACATTCTATTGTTTACTCCATATTTAGCTGAAAATCACCAGCTTAATCTAGCTGATGTCATATGTTGAAATTTTTCATTGGTTTATTTAGGACAATAGAAGCATCTGTCAAGTACATAAATAAGAAATTCAGTTTTGTGAATATTTGTGTTAGAATTAGAGTCAACTATGCTTTCATGAATCAAACAAATTCAGTTAAATCTGAGAAAATAAAAAACATAATTCTGTGAGTCTGAAGCTAAGAACTTCCTCAATTTTAAAGCTTTTTCCCTGACTGCTCAGCAAGTTGAGCAGAGCTGCATGTGGTTACAGGGTCTCTCAGTTCTTTTATCAAGGGGAGAGTTGTGCCTGACGGGCTCATCAGGAAGTGAACTCCTCACAAGGGATGGGCACAAGTGCCATCACATCATTACTGGGGCTAGACTTTGGTTCTGCAGAGCCAAAATGGGATCCTGGCCTCGGGCAGGGGAGGTGTCCCAGGTGACACTCATCAGAGAGAGTGAGGTTGAGTGTTGTCCTCAGCACCCTGACAATTGTGTGAGATTACTCTTCCTTTTGGATGCTAACTGAAACATTTAAATGAGTTCTACTGGTGATCTTGGTCTTGCTGCTTTTCCATCTACCTTAAATATTCTCGTCTATATTATTTTGATATGCAGTAAGGCATAACAAAAACTACATATAATTGGCATTTCATGTGTTATCAGATATTTCTTCCCCATAAATGGCACTATTTGCAAAGTTATCTAAAAGCAACCTAGCATATTTTTGGATCTGTTTTGACCCACTGTCGCAGTAACGACACAAAAGGAAGAGCCAGAGACACCTGTTACCAGGATCAGAGAGAAAGAAAGAAGGGGGCAAGACCCGCCCTCTTTATTTTTTATATCCTTTTAGAAATCACTATTCATTGGAGGAGATCAGTTCTTCCTCCCTCAATTACAGTGGTCAAAGGAAATGTCCATCAAAGTTCTGTGTCCAGGAGAAAGGAATGTAATGATAAGATACAGTTACAATAATATGGCCATGTTTACAGAGAAAACTCTGAGAAACTAGCTACAAAGGAATGATAACATCCAGAACTGCAAAAATCAGGGCAACATCCCACAACTATTAACTGTTATTCTTTCCTAGTAATAAGTTCCATTGAGTGTCATTAGGATTTTATTATGTCTTTTAATGCCAAAAGCAGAAGTGCATATATATTCATGCACTTCTCAGTGTTTGCAATGATCCACTGCTAGCATTTAAAGAGAATGTTGCCAGTTTGTTCCTTTGTCTTAGTTTCTTCTTCATTTTGGGAGACATTTTACACCTGTATTAAGGCTTTATTCAGCCTTATTATTATCTCTAACAGATACACACACTTAAGTTCAGGTCTTCATCACATAAAGTATTTACTATTGTAATCCTTTGTCAACGAGAGTTAGCAATCCTTGTAAGACTGCAGGTTATATAGAAAAGCTGCTGTTTGAAATTAGATTAGAACAAGATTAAATCAGAGAAGATTCAATCTCAGTAGCATGGGTTTGTCTCTTATCCACGAATACATATCAAGTTTTGTAATAATGTAAAACCTTTCTGTAAAAACATAAAACTCTCTGTAAGCCTTGTCCTTAAAAAATGTAAGTAAAAATAAGATGACGAAAAATATTTAAATTCAGTTTTCTCTTTCAATACAGAAATATATTCAAGTATGTGACTAACCATCAAAGCAAAAACAGCTCCAAATATTGTGCTACAGTAACTAGTGTTGAAATTGATGATTTGGGTTTTTTGTTAGTTTGATTTGGTTTTGTTTTTGGTGTTTGGTTGTTTGGGCTTTTTTGCCTAGTGTAATTTTTAACCCTATTCTTAATTGTAGATCTTAATTTTTCTTTCACTTTTCTAATTGGTAGAGACAGTTTAATTCATGTGCACACAAAAACAATTGGTTAAATTTATATTGTGGGATTTCATTTGAAACAGACTTCAAAGTATTAATTAATTTGGTTTTCCTTGGTCATGATTAGGGCAAAACCCCAAACAAATAAGACATAAAAAGTTCATAACTTTATTAATTTAAAATATTTGGGAAGAAATAACCAAGAAAAATTTATAGCCTATGCAGATATGTTCTTCCCTTTTACAAAGCAAGTCAATATTTAAGTTCCATGTTCTTGACCTTGCTTTTTCCCTATATTGTTCATCAGTAGTGCCCGATTCATTGTAATTACTCCTGATGTGATTGGAAAATAAATAAAATTTTAAAAATTAGCAAGTTGGTTTTCACTTAAAAAAGATACAGTAGACTTATTTCCTTAATTTTTATATGTAGTATTTATTCTGTAATAGTCAGACTTCACTGCTACAAAGATAGTATTACAATGTGCCTTAGATGCATCATCCTTCACCACCTGACAGAACAGTTTTCACAGCACAGGCAGGCATAACTGAAATATAATTTATTTCACAAAAAATGCGGTGGAAAATTGCTTTAAAAAAAAATTTACTCTCTTCATGAGAAGAACATCTTAGAATCAGCAGGCTGCTTGGAACAGCTTTGTCGTGTGTCATATGTCCTGCCCTCTCCAAGGCAATATTTCTCAAGCTTCTCAAAAAAATGTCACCTTCTTTATAAAATGCTATGAAAATACTTGAAGAGGAAAAAACCTTTCTTCTTTCAGAAGCCTTTCTAATGAAGAAGATTTGTCAAGTGAATATGAACAATCAAGAAGGCATAGAGGAGATGAACAAAAGGCATGTACTCATGAAGCTCAGGGAAGAAGTAGGGAGTGACTTACTGTTGCAAAGAAAACTGAATTAATCCCAACATAAAAGGGACTAGAAGGTGGCCTTTATCTCAGATAACCTGCAGTATTAGAAGTGTGGATTGGCTGGTTGTTTAAATGACCTTCCCTGAATTAACAAAAAATGTTTGATTGTCTTCCTAAGCTAGTAATACCGCTATGGGGAAAATGTAGATGTGATTCATTGAAAAGAGTATCGAAACAGCAAAATCAAAAGGAGTTCTGAAAAAAGTGAAGGACTTGAGCTGGTTTCAACACAGATTCCTTCCCTGTGATTTGGGATGCTTAGCATGGCAACAGTGAGCATATAAAAACTAGGAAAAAATGAAACATGAGAAAAATAGAAGCAGCACCAAGGGACTTGGGAGAAATATAGACAGTCTCCATGCACAAGGATGGGGTTAGAAAATCCAAAACCCATGTGAAGTTGAATCTGGCAAGGAGTGTGAAAGGCAACAATAGCTTTTGCAAATGAATCAGTAGCAAAAGGAAGACTAAGGAAGATAAGCTCCTACTGTTGAATGGAATGAGGGATCCAGAGACAAGGGAAATAGAAAGTGCCAAGGTACTCAATGCCTTCTTTGCCTTGGTCTTTACTGATGATATTCATCTTTGCTGTAGGAAAGTCTGAAACAATGAAAACAACCTCTGTGGCTAAGAACCTGGCCAGGGTACATTTCAACAGACTTGATATGCACAGGTCCAGGAGACCTGCTTTTGGTTACACACAGGTGCTGAGGGAGCTGGCTAATCTCATAGGCCATGCTTTGTAAGGGTATATGGAAAGTGAGACTGTCTGCTTCACTGAGATTATCTAATCAAGGACCTTTCAATGCAAGGGGATAATAAGTAAAGGGGGAAGCAAAACCATAATGCTGGCTCCAGGGGCCTGCTCGAGGCCACTCAGCGATAGTCTGGGAGTGACCCTGGTTTCCTGGGGGCTGCCGCTCACAGCTTCCCCAAACACAGGGTGTCCTCCGACAGCTCTTTTAGTGGTGGCTCCTCTGGGTGAGAGAGAGCCCCGGGCCGATGTTGAGGGTGCAGGCGAGAATAAAGGCCAGAGAGAAGGGCCCTGGTGTGATTTCCAGCTCTTTTATTTCCCGGGGAGAGGCAGCAGAGAAGGCAGGAGAGGGTCCGGGGTCCAGGAGAGGCGGCGCGAGGATCAGGAAGAGCTGAAGGCTTCAGGGACCAGAGACAATAGGTAGGGGGACAGCAGGGGATTTATCAGGATATGAGCAGGGGAGAGTAACCAATTGGGATACAAGGATTTACATGGAACCAATCGAGCAATGAAGTTTCTAGAACTTAACCTTACAGAGAATTTTAGGTAATACCATAATTAACCAATAAACTGAAACATGGTAATGAAGTTGCGAGGGATGCTGGGGATGAGCCAGAAAGCTCACCCTGAGCAGGGAGTGTGACTCAGACAGTGGTAACCTCAGGCTGAATCCACCAGTCTTGAGCCTGTGGAGCTGTGGCTTTTGTCACATATGCTGCCACAAAACCATACAGAGATAGAAAGCTGAAAGACAAGAGATAACGTAGAAAATGTGAAAGGCCAAAAGCCTCTACTCAGTAATTGATGAGCTGAAAAGAAACAGCAGACCCAGCTATGGAGAGAACAATGTTGACTTCACAAATCTTAAGAATGAAGGAAGGGATAAAAAAGGAACATGAGGATACTTGATGGGCGAAGCTACAGTACTGGTAAAATTTAAAAGTGAATGTTTAGATGAATGGGACTGAGGGAAAAGCCAAGTGGGGAATAGGCAAAAAGGGGTATAAAATATGCCAGTGTCATGGTTTAGCCCCGGCTGGAGCCAAAGCTCCATGAAAGTCTGCTCCTCCCCCCTCTATGACTGGACAGGGGAAAGGAATGCTTTACCAAGCTGAGATAAAGATACTGAAAGAGATGAAAACCCCCTAATTAAAGCAGGCTAAAACAGACTGAAATCTTAAAGAGATAAGTGAAATTTATTACAGAGTCAAAGGAGCAAGCAAAATATCTTCTTAAAACACTCTTATTCTCTTCCCCTCCCCCACCAGCCCTCCTTCCCAGACCACAGTAAGGAAAACCTGGTGGGGGTAGGGGGGGATTTCTCTTAGTCAGTTCATTCCTCAGATGTTTTTTTCCTGGGAGAGAAGGCAGGTCCTTACTTTTTCCTCTTTCCCTGCTCAAAGGCACTGTGGCAATTTGCAGAAAGTATGTTCTCCTTCTTGGGAGGCAGTCCGCCCGGTCCTGCCACCCATTCTTTTTCCCTCCTGTAGGCCAGGCTGATCCAAACTTAGGGTAGGGTGACACACGGCTTCTTTAACTCAATTGACTCTTTCAGTTCCCAGGAGCAAAAACCTCATTATCTGCGTCAGCCCTCACCAGACCAAAATCCCTCCTGTAGGAGTTCACCCCCTCCTGCTCCATAGTAGGGTGGATCTCGGCTCCTTCATGGACCCTCAGGGTGCAGGGAAACATTGCATTTGGTACAGTCCCTTACCACAGGCCGCGAAGACATTTCAGCTCTGATGGTGAAAGCACCTACTCCCCCGTCCTTTTTCTTCTTGGCTGACTGTGCTGGTGTCCACATCTGTTGTTTTTACTACATGCTGTGCTCCTTTTTTCCCTGCCTATCTATAACTACATAACTACATGGCTATAGCTACATGGCGCGCATGCATACTCCTGAGTTTGCTTCTTAAATATGTTGTCACAGAGGCGTTACCTTCCAACCCAATTGGCCCAGCCGTGGCTTACAGCATGTCCATCTTCAGAAGCCAACAGAGATAGGCTGTGACTGGACAGCTGTGGAAGCTTCTGGCAGCTTTTTACAGGAGCCATCTTTTGTCCCCTACCACACCCAAAAAGCCAGACCCTCTCAAACTACCACAGCCAGTCACACTGTAGCCAGACATTTTGTCTGTTGGTCTTCCACCTAATATCTGCAGTCTTTCCTGTGTTCTTATTAAATCCTTTCTTAGCTATCTGTCCATATAGTCACATTCTTTACCTGGTGTGTGTGGGAGTGCTTCTAGGAGTAAGTGCTGGCTACTTGGGAAACCAGTGTGAATGAATGTGGAACACCAGCAGGAGTCAGACAGGGCATGTCGTTGACCCCAGGTCTGTGGTGTCAACAACTGGAACAAGTTGATTCTCAACATCTGCAGCTGGAGATGCCAAAGCTTTCATGAGCATATAATTGTTGCATTAAGGGTATAGAAATTTGGCAAAAGATAAACCGTGTTGTATTCCAGCTGGTCCTAAGAGATCAGAGGGACTGTGTGTGGCTGAGCTTAATTCCGATTATAGCCAATTCAGTGATATAAATCTAGTCATATTCAATAGGAACTTCCATGAGCACAGATTCACAAATAGTGCCTTTTCAACACTATAGGTCTGGTGGCATTCAATACGTACTTGCATTATTCCAGATTGAATAGTGATGATAAATAGTGTGATTTACCAAGCCAATACCATAGGTCTGACCGAGTTCAATAAGAATTTATACATCCAGAGTAATGAAGAGCACAGTTTATTGAAGGAACAGGAAAGCACGTTCAGGATTGCCAGTGACAAATGCACTAACTATAGAGTGTTAATGTGTGTTGCAACAGAAAGTATATTAACAGAGATCCATTAACACTGTAGGTACCCCTGGACTGTAATGTCAACTGCTGGAGTGAGTGGAGGTCTCAGGTTCAGCTACTGAGAGACACCAGAGTGAGCAAGGTGAGTGAGGTGCTCAGTTACTGCAGCTGGAGTAGGTAGGACCATGGGTCAAATCCCATGGGCCTGGTGCTGACTGATAAGGGAAATTGTCTGCTCTTTCTCCACACCTGGTGTGCAGGTGGTGTACATGTGTATCTGGCAACAAATTTGAAGCTCAACAGCCAATAAGTAGTGTGGTGCCTGGGTCCAGCATGGGATATCTGAAGCGCAAGGTTTCCTGCTGGTGTGCCAGGGGTGCTTACAAATGTAGAGTGCATGTGGGGCAAGTGTGTGAGGGCTGCTTGTTTGCAGAGAGCACCATGCTGGACCAGCTGGCAGGTAGGGAACCTGTGCTGTGGTTAAGAGGACCCACAATTCAAGGAGGGGTGTTGGGCAGATAGAGAGGTGTATTGGTGTTTGAGGGAACTGTGAATAGGCATGTGCTTAATGAGGATAAGAAAAACTCAAAAGAGTTTACTCTGGTGAACAGACTGCAGATCTTTGATGAAAAGTGGAGATGTCACTTTGTCCTGCTTATTGAAGTAGATTTTTCTTCCAGTGATCAACACTGATTCAAGGCCTTGAGGGAACTTTAATGAGGAGTGGGTGAGGTCACTTGGTCTGTTCAGCTTGGAGAAGATAAGGCTGACGGGATACCTCACTGCATTTACAACTTTCTTGTGAGGAAAGGAGGAGGGACAGACACTGATCTCTTCTCTCTGGTGACCATTGACAGGACCCAAGGGAATGGCCTGAAGTTTTGTCAGGGGAGGTTTAGGTTGGATATTAGAAAAAATTTCTTCACCCAGAGGGTGTTTGGGCTCTGTAATGGGATCCCTAGGGAAGTGGTCACAGCACCAGTCTGACAGGGTTCAAGAAGCATTTGAACAATGCTGTCAGGCACATGGTGTGACTCTTGGGGATGGTCCTGTGCAGGGCCAGGAGTTGGACTTGATGATCCTTGTGAGTCCTTTCCAACTCAGGATATTCTATGATTTTGTGATTTTGACCTTGTGTCCTGGTTTCAGGAGGAATAGACTTAACTTTTTGCTAGTAGGTGGTTGTGGTGGTGCATCCCACCACAGGTCCCACCCCCGCCCTTTCCAGGCCCCACTGCTGTCTGAGAACTGCTCGTTAAGCCTCAGCCTTGAGAAACAGTACCTGGGCTTAGGCACCCTGGAGCTTATCAAAAACACTGTCTGCTCCCAGGAATCGCTGTTGTCTAACGAGCTCCTGTTTTCCTCATGAACAGCCTTGGAAACTGTTTTTCTTCCCAGAACGGCATAACATTCCTGTTCTCACACTTTCAAAGAAAGTGCCAACCCAAACCATAGCCAGGATGAAACACTGTCATGACTAAAACCCACTCTCTTGTGACCCTATAAACAGCAGTCCAAAGTGAGATGCTTTGAGCTCTCCTGGACCTCAGCAGGCTGTGACCAGCACCTTCTCTCTGAGCCTCTCGGAGCCAGCGGACACTCACGTTCGCTGTACTTGGAGGATTGCTGAACAGCGACGAGTCCTGGGCTGATACCCTCGCTCCCCGAGGCCCAATCCTTAGCCCATTGGGAGATGCAAAGGCATCTGAAGTGAGTATTTCACTGATCTCTGAGGGGAATTTTTCACAGGTACCTTGCACTGACTCTTTTTGTCTGGGTGCATAAACCTGCACATATGCTGTAACAAATCTGGGAGAAATGCTGCTTTCTTAGATGTTTAAGTGCCTTAAGATATGTCAGTAAGTTAGGCCTGTAAGTAAGGCTGAGTTATAGTTATAAGCTAAGTACTGTTAAGTGTTGTTCTTTTGTTAAGTTTCTAGGTTTGACTTCGAAGTCTTAGGTTAAATGCTGTTTATTTGTTAAATTGTTAAGTTATAAGTTAAGTTAGGTATAAGTCAAGTGCTGGTTTTTTGTTGAATTGTTAGGCTTGAGGTATAATTTAAAGTACTGTTAAGTTTGAGTGCTGTTAAGTTTTTAGGCCACATTCCTTTTTATCTTTGTTCTCACTGTTCTTCACACATACACACACTCCCTCACATACATACATCCCCCCAAATAGTTCTTGTTTTTTTTCTGTTTTGATTGCCTGCATCTTGTTTAGTTTGTTGTTGCTTGTTTTTTTTTTCTTGATGTACCTTAGCTGTCCTGTAAGTAGTAGAGTGAGTCTTGCCAATGAACTTTGTCATGCTCTCACTTAATATTAAATCTGGTTTTTGCTCATATATTTGCCAGTGATTCTTTAAGCAATCTCAAACACCCGTTCGTAACAGTGGTACAGTTCTGTGTTTTGAATTCAAGGTGAGAATAATGTTGGCAGCATGGTGGTGTTTTAGCTGTTGCTAAGCTGTGCTTACCCTGAGTCAAGGACTTTGCAGTTTCCCAGGCTCTGCCACTGAGCAGGTGCAGAAGAAGCTGGAGTGGGAGTATGGACAGGACAGCTCACTTGAACTGGTCAAAGGTGTATTCTATATCATGGAATATTGTGCTCAATATATAAACTGGGGGAGTTGGCCAGGAGTCACCAATCACTGCTTAGAGATAAGCTGGGCATTGGTCAGCAGATGGTGAGCAATTGTATTATGCATAATTTGTTTTTCTTGGGTCTTATTCTTCTCTCTTTCCTTTTCATTGCTACAATTAATATTGATGTTGTTATTACAATTCATATTATTAATATTGTATTTTACTTTGTTTCAATTATTAAACTGTTCTTATACCAACCCCCAAGGTTTACTACTTTTTTTCCTGATTCTTCTCTCTACTGGCAGGAAGTGGGGAGTGAGCAAGTGGCTACTTGGGGCTTAGTTGCTAACCAGAGTTAAACCATGATATCTCATCTTGGTCTTATCTTGAGCCAGCTGCTCTCCACCTCTGTAGGCTTAGCTGAATGTCCCATTATCATTTGGAAATAGCACCATTATCGTTTGAAAATAGCACCATTATCATTTGGAAATAGAACCAGTAGCTGAATATCACTGCTGTCTGCTTTCTTTCAAGCCCATCATAGCTTATTATTAGCCCTCAGAGTATGTGAGTGATGATAACACAGGACAGTGAAGATGAGAGTAAGAGAGGACCGATTAATCTTCCACTACTTCATCTTCGCTAGAAAAATGCTAGTTTAAGAAAAGGACTTAACTTTTTTTCCTCTAAACTTTGAAATAGTTTTGTCTTTTTAGGATTGAAAATGTTTCTTGCATTATTCTTATATAAAGTTCTTTCTGGGATTTGGGAGTTTCTGTCCCCTCACTACTAGAAAATTCCCACAAAATTTCAAGGACCTCTAATATAATGTCTCTCTTTTTGACCAGATTTTCTTTCCACACTTAGAGGCCATTTTTACTAAACTGTAATAAAGATAGATAAACTGATTAAGAATTTTAAGTTTCCCAACATGGAGAATTAGAATTATGAGGATTTGTTTTTGAAAGAGAGATATTTCTGATTCCTGACTCAAAGACAAAAAAGATAGTGTATCTTTACAGCAAAGGCAGTGAATGCTATCCTGTGCTGCATTAAGGAAGGTGTTGCCAGTAGATAAAGGAGAGGGAACTTTCCCCTTAATTCAGCACTGATGAGACCACATTTGGAGTCTGTTTCCAGTTCTGGCCTCCTCAGTACAAGAGAGACATGGACATGTTAGAGAGAGTCCAATGAAGGACCACAGCGATGATCAAGGAACTGGAGTTTCTTTGCTATGAGGAAAGACATCTGGGACTCTTCAGCCTTGAGAAGAGAAAGTTCAGAGGGAATCTCATCAACGTGTCTAAATACCTGAACGGAGGGTGTAAAGAAGGAATCAGGCTTTTTTCAGTGGTGTCCAGTGACAGGACCAGAGGCAACAGACACAATCTGAAACACAAGGTTCTCTCTGAGACTCGGGAAACACCTTTTTGCTTCTGTGGCAACTGAGCATTGGAACAGGTTTCACAGAGAGGTTGTGAAATGTCTCTCCTTGGAGATATTCAAAAGCTTGGACACATTCCTGAACAACTGGATCTAGGTGTCCCTGTTTCATCAGTGTTCTTGGACCAAATGATCTCTAGAGGTCCCTTCCAACTTCAACCACTCTGTGGTTCTGTGAGTCCAAAATCTTTGGGTTTGACTATGTTACAAAATAGATATTACATAAATCCAAACCATTACATTTATATACAAATAAACGTGTAATTAATTTGCAATATATTTAAATGTAGTATAACATAATCTAAAGATGGAGTTCTTTTCTTTTTTTACCTTTTTTAAATCATCATGCATTAACAAAGTCAGAAGCAACTGTAATACTTCAGCAATAGCATGTGATGAAGTAACTTACTTTCATGTCAACCTCTAAAAATCAGGTCTTGTGATACCTAAACTTTTTTAAGGAATTTGGGTTTACTTCTGCATAAGTTTGAGCACATGAACCACACTGTTCTCAGTTCTACCACCTTCTCAAGTTAACAGCTCTGAGCTGAGCAGACTATAGTAGGTTTCTGAGGGTGTTCATGCAATCCAAGACAACGAATCTGATACTTAAGTTCAGAGAATATATATGGGAAAAAAGTTAATGTAAAAGAAACTAATTTCATTTACTCTGTACTAAGTATTTACATTTCAGAATGAGATAGTATTGCCTCTTTCATTGAAATGGACGATATTACAAAAGAGTACTTTCAAAGGGAAGATGATATATGAACTGCACAAAAGATTTGTTCACTTTTTCCAACATAGTAATTTCTTCTTACTCATATGTAGCAAACTGGGTGTGTCTCACCATAATTAATATGCTATTTGTAATTGGCATTCATTTGTTATACTGAATTCATAACCCTACATTTATTAACAGGCTTATTTTTTTCCCTTTAAATTAATGGGTATTTCTTCAGCTAATCCCTAATTTCTCAATAAGTCAAAAATTCATAACTGGATTACATGACTGTGTCTTCTGTTTTTTCCATTCTCTCACATTCCGTGCTGTAAAAAGACTAGTTGTGCATGCTTTTGTTACTGCTAAGTTACTTATTCTCACCAGTTTTAACTGTTTCAGAAGGGAGATTGTTTATCAGTATAAATGTGGTATAACATTTATGCTGGTATTCTGAATGCTAATGCAAAACTTGAACACTTTTTGCCAGATGTTCATTCATTCTTCAAAAAAAAAAATGAAGGAAAAAAAATTCTGAAGTTCAAATATCTTCAAGCTTGGTGAGCTGATATACGAGTTACGAGGACATAAAAATAGAATGGAGAAAACATAGGTAAGCCATGTGTTTGAAACATACCAATATCTAAAAAATAAATAAATTAGATTTGAAGTGAAATTCCATTCTGAAAAATCTTGTGTACTATTTCATTACAGGTCTGGTCTTTTCATTAAGCAATTGGTTTCCTTTGAGTTTGAATCTGATTACCAGTTTTTTGTATCATTTGCTCCTGCAACCGCTCTGTACATTTCACGAGTCAGGCTTGACTGATTCTGGCTTTCACAGCCCTCCACACTGCACACTCAGAGCGTGGACCACTGAGGACCACTGATACACTGCCGTGGCATACAACATATAGCTTTGCCATCATACTGTGAAATCACTAGTTTGATAAACTCAGACATGATTCTCAGAGAATTTTAAGGTCTTAGAAATGAAAAAGGAAATCTCTCAAAGTAGACCTCAATAGGATTATATTCAGTGTGCATAATCTTCTCTGAAGATCTTGGCCTGCTGACCAAGAATAGCTTTGTGATATATTTTTCCTCAGGAACATGAATGTAGGCTCTGCTCCTGTCTCTGTGTTACAGTTCTTCTTATAGCCAAGAGACATCTTACTTCTAACCAAGCATGAACCCTTTTAAAGCATGAGCTCACTCTCTTCTTAAATATTTTTCATTTTCCTGATTTATTCAGTATTCCCACAGCTTTGATTTGTTGCTCATTACATACTGTGTGTTCTCACAAGTTGTTTCTCAAGACACCAGTCTAACTTTAAGGACTTCTAGAAGGTGATGGTGTATAGTGGAGGTAGGCACTTAAAGAACAGCATTGCCTCACTTTACATGTTGGTAGATATAGTCCTGCACTCCTACCAATGTTCAGCATTATGCAATATTGAAATTTTGACCTTCCAGTGAACATCTGTAGCAAGGCTTGTTGATATTAAATAGTCAGTGAAGAATTAGTCATAAGTCAACTTCTTCCCACTTATCTATGCTTCCAAGAGGCACATGTAGCTTTCAACATTGCTACTCACTATCAGACATCCTTCTTAAAACCTTTTTCATGTTATTTGTCTTGTTCAGTTCTCATTATGAGCAGTAGTCACAGGTTCATTATAGTGCATGATTTTACGTTTGTTTGCAGAAACTTTAAATATTTCTCAGAAGTTTTGTCTTTTGACTTTATTGCACTTTATACAGGTAAGAGGACTACTGAAGACTTAGGTCTGATCAGCACAGGCATAAATTACAGAAGACGAAAGACAAGGCAATGTTTTGGATTTTCTTTATTTAATGTTGCCAAGAAAAGACTTTGTTCCCCAAAATAACACCTCACTGAGACATATTCATGATATGATTCTTTTCTTTCTTTCTTTTCCTTTCTCTCTTTCTCTCTCTTCTTTCTCTTTGTTTCTTTCTCTTTTTCTTTCTTTCTTTCTTTCTTTCTTTCTTTCTTTCTTTCTTTCTTTCTTTTTCTTTCTCTTCTTTCTTTCCTTTCTCTTCTTTCTCTTCTTTCTCTTTCTTTCTCTTTCTTTCTCTTTCTTTCTTCTGAAATAAATATTTATAAATGACAGTATCATATAAATGCCTGAAATCTTACATGGCAAAACCTGTGATGCATTTAATTCTCAAGCTAAAGAGAACATAAAGTTTTCTGTAAGATTCTGTGAAGTGAATGAATCATTAAGGAAAGGATGTGTCACATTTTAAAGTTACTGATGTTGTTATATAGAATGTCTTATCTTTAGATCATAATGTCACAACATTTTTTACATTGATTTTAATGGGCAATTCAGAAATCTGTTTAAAAATTGTTGCACTCACAGTGAGCTAAAATCCGAGCAGCTTGCTAGAAGCCTCAAAGTATTCTAGAATACTACAGTAAATAAGGAAAAATTTCAAACAACAAAAATGTGGCAAATCAAAGTTGCATTAAAACAAATAACTAAAACTCTAAATTAATTGTCTATGGCAGAAACACATTTTCAAAAACAAAGTATAAAATTGTTTTAATTTATAAATATAAAACTAAGTTCATCCATATCAAGGTTTCCTTTGACTTCCATTGTTCCATCATAAATATTCTTTCACTGTTTATATACAGACTGTCTTTAACAGTAGCTTTGCTTGCCATTTCGTGGTTCCCCTTAGAAATGGTGAAGTATTTTCAGTACAATAAATTTATCCATGAGCACAAACAACATTTTCTCCTATAAGATTCTGAAGTGCCTCTTTTATATATTTCATATTAATGACATCTTTCTTCTCAAATTAACAGATTTTTTTTATATAAAACAGAAGTTTGATACAGGCAAAGTAATTTCTGGAAGAAAAAAGACTTCACAAATGTTTGGCATGAAGGAACAGTTCCTGTCTTGTAAATCCAGATGTTCATCTTGTAACATCTTTACACCAATTTGTAAATTTCATGATAGACATAAAGCCACGTGCACTTTCTTATTGTACATTAGCTCATCAGAAGAAAAACTAGACCAAGGAAGGAGAGAGAACGAGTGCACAACAAGAGAACATTTGATTATGAGACCAGGACTAATGGTCATAGTACAGAGTGTACTTATCTAGAAGTTTGGATGTAGCCTAATTAAAATAATTTTAACTGTTAAGAATGAAAAATAAGCAGTTAATTTCTTTGCACAAAAGTCTTTACTTTCAGTGTGGTTTAATCTGAAATGTAGACCAAAAGCCTCAAAAAAGTAGTAATCTCCCAATTAAGAATATTTTTGCTTATTATGAAAGAAATTTACTGCAATGTTACAAATAAAAATTGCATGAATTAAGCATAGAGTATTATGTTTCTGAAGAACTCACAGAATTACATAATCTGTAATGAAATAAATACACAGTTTCAAAGCAAGATGTTATATATTTGCTTTGTCATCTGAATTGTTCCACCACATGGTTCATATGTATGAACCTATGTAGCAGTTATATCTCTTTATTAATTTACTGGTATCAGCTTTTATTAGTATGCATTCAGAACACTGGGAAGATATGCAATGCAGAAATTATAAACTAAAACCCGTTATTTAAAAGATATTAAGCCTCTCAAGTTTATGTCATGTACATTAAGTGTAGCATCATGAGCACAGAAGGGGAATTCTTTCTCTCATCCTTCCTCTCCCCATTTCATGCTACTTCAATTATTGCACCAATTAGATTCATAGACGATAATAAAAGATGATGTAGTGGGTTGACCCTGGGTGGATATCAGGCACACACCAAAGCCTCTTTTCCAGTCTTCTCCACAGCTGGACAAGGGAGAGAAAGTATAACAAGGGTTCATGTGTTGAGATAAGGAGCGGTAGAGATCATTCATCAAATACCATCACAGGTAAAACAGGCTCAAATTAGAAATATTAATTTAATTTCTTACTAACAAAATCAGAGCAGGATAATAAGAAGTAAAAACAGACTTTAAAAACGCCTTCCTCCCACCCCTCCCTTCTTTCCAGCTCCACCTCATCCCCCAGTGGTGCAGGGAGACAGGGAATTGGGGTTATGGTCAGTTCATCACCCATGGCTTCTCCCACTTCTCAGGGAGAGGAGTCATTCCTCTGCTGCATTGTGGGGTCCCTCCCATGGGAGACAGTTCTCCATGAACTTCTCCAGCCTGAGTTCATCTCAGAGCAACAGCTCTCTGCCAACTGCTGCAACGTGAGTCCGTCCCATGGACAAACTGGACTACTACAGTCTCCCTCAAACTGCTGTAATGTGGGTCACCCTTCCATGGGGTGTAGAGCCTTATCCAGCATGGGACTCCCACAGGATCACAACCTCTTCTCAGGCATCCACCTCCTCTGGCTTGGGTTTCCTTCATGGGCTGCAGGTGGATCTCTGCATCCCATGGACCTCCATGAGCTGCAGGGGCACAGCTGCTTCACCATGGTCTTCACCATGGGCTGCAGAAAAATCTCAGCTCTGGTGTCTGGAGCACCTCCTCCCTTTTCCACTGACGTTGGTGTTTGCAGAACTGTTCTAACACATTCTTACTCTGCTCTTCTCTTGCCACATTTACATCTGCTCAATAACCCTTTTTTCCTTCTTAAATATGTTATCACAGGGGATTTACCATCATTTTTAATTGGCCCAGCCTTGGCCGGTGGCACATCCATCTTGGAGCAACCAGGGATTGACTCTGCTGGACATGAAGGAAGCTGCTGGCAGTTTCGCACAGATGCCACCCTACAGGCCTCCCACTACCAAAACCTGACCATGCAAACCCAATACAGATGCTAACTTAATCCTATCCTCTCCAGACTTCTTCATATTCAATGAGGAACTACTGTCAGTTCAGTGAAACACCATGCAACATAAAAGGTTGTAGAAGAAATAATTTGGGACTCTGCTTGAATTCTCTTTAGTGATTTCAGTCACCAGTGACAATAAAGGACATAAGGAAACTGGTCTTTCCCATCTGTAGCAGTTTTTCACTAGCACATATTCCTTGCTAATATTGAGAAGCAACTAGTAGAATATTTTCTTCACTAAGGTTAAAGAGAATTAAGATATGAAATATGGAACATGAATAAGAAGACATCCTATTTTAAGGAAAACTGAGATAGCCAAAATGTTTAATAGAAGCAAGAATTTACAATGGAAAATATTTTCATTGTTGGTGCCATTAAAAACAAATCATAGCATTGCTTTTATTTATCTGTTTATTTAATAATCAGTTTAGCATAATTATGCCCATAGAAGAAGTCTGAATTGTTCCTAATTATAATAGGTTTCAGTAAATTTAATCAGTAGAATATTATCTAGTATCTATAACAGTCATGTTCATTCTAATTGCATTAGCCTATGTTAGTTGCTGCATGTTCCAAAACACAAGGTAGTGGAATTCATTTTGTTTACACAGAAGGCCTCAGATTAATCCATGCTTATCTATGCCTCTTTTTTTTTTCCTCAACTCCTTTATATTAATTCTTATTGCCAATGAAAACACACACAGAGCAAATATTTTCTTCTTTATCAAGTATAATTAATAAATCAATTCTATTTGTTTTATTACACTAATTACCAGATATTGAGTTTGAAACTTTATATCTTGCTTATATCAGAATTTTTTTTTTGATGTATCGTCTTTGGACAAAGTACCAAGTGCAACGTTTTATTGGCTAGCATCTCAGTCCCAAACAAGGTTTGTAAATACAAAGGTAGTGTAGGCATTGAAAGTCATATTATCTCAGTCAGAAGAATGGAATTTATACACACACATATCTGAGGAATGTACACAGTTGGAAAAATTGCTCCCTATCTATCAATAATAAAATTTAAGGCCTGTTCTTCATTGATCTGTTTATTTACAGAAATTAAAGAGCAGAAGCCTAAGATAAGCTTTTCTATTTAGAAACATTTAAAACTTCTGATTTGGGGTCCACTGTATTTTTATCTTGTTATGTTCAGTAACAACTTTTATAAGCTAATATTTTTGATGAGAACTGTCATTGTGAGATTTTGACTCTTCTATATTCTGTCTTTTATTTAATCTCTCCCAGTCCTCACTGGTAACATTAGAATTGTTTTAACACATATTTTTGATGAATTCTGATAAGATTATTTCTAAAAACAGTGTATGAGTAGTGATTTTTACTTCATCTGTCCATTTATCATCATGCTGTTGTTGTACTGCTCGTGCTCACTCTCACATTGTATGAATTATCCTGAGAATTCTACAACTTTATCATATTATTCTGACACTGATTTAGTTATTATTTTAGCTTTAGGAAGAGGTAAAAGCATTTAATCATTGTGCTTCTTAAAAGCATGAGATTTACATTTTGGTCTATTTTCAATTTCTCTTGGGGTTTGTAGGTGGTGTTCTCAGTCAAAGGCAAAGAATTACCTGACAGTGACTACACGCATATCATGCTTCTTCCTCAAGATAAAAAACATCACATGCTTCTGTGTAATTTCTAGTCAATTCATAAGAGAGGCTGGAAGGAACCCTTGACAGACTGGCTCTGGTCATCACCTTACAGTAAAAAAAAAAAAAAAAAAAAAATTAATTTAAATTCAATGCTTTTCAATG
>VZRZ01003833.1:144893-177756 GCA_013398175.1 Climacteris rufus | reverse complement strand
TTTTTTTTTTTTTGCTTGAGTGACCAATATTTTGTTGTTCAGTATGTATTTCTCTCTCAATCAAATTCCTTCCTGATTGCACCTCCCCATTTCTATTCTATTCTACACACACACCAGTGCACTCTTTCAGCTTCTTATCCTTCTGAACATTCCAGTAAAATCCGTTTGACACCATACTGACCTACTCATAGCATATATTTTGACTTATTTGCTCATCTAATTTTTTTTTCACTGAGCTGTTCTGTCCTTTTGTTCTACTTTTTTTGCCTCAGGATACTCCCTTTTACTCTCTTCCTGGTTCATTATTAGATTCATGTACCTTATTCTCTCTTTCTATTTTCTCATGGATCTTCTTGGAGATTGAGACACAGTTTCTGAATTCAGTATTTTCTACCTTCAGCATTGTGTTATCTCTTCTTCCCACTCTGAGAAACTATAGAAAATTTAATGAAATAGCAAGAAAGTGCTAAATGCTAAAAGTTGTGGTAGCTAATCCTATTCTGGGTCAAAAAGAGTAAAATCGATCAAGAATACTTCCCTTGCTCTAATTCCTAGACTGTAGGCTGGTATTCCTTCCATGTAGGCTGGTGTTTTCCAAGGATAGATCTGACATGGAGCTTCTTGGGCAGAATGGCTAAAATTTCGTAGTTTTAAACATGACGTATTATTCTCAAATAAAATGTTAATTATTTGATAAATACCCTCAGTTTTCACAATAACATATTTCCACATCAGTTGACAGAATGTCCAAGGGAAAGGGTATAACAAAGAATCTGAAGGATACCTTGACAAATATGTTTCTAAATGTTAGGAAATAATTACCTTAGATAAAAATCGTTCAGTTTTGCTGTTGTTGTGGTTCTGAATATGTAGTGGCCTAATTACAGACCTACTTGTAAGCAAATTTTCTTGGATAGAATGCTTTGGAGCTGTTCAAAATGGATCCAAGGAGTAAACAACCACCTGAGCAATGTAATCTGTCAGGAGCTCAACTTTTGATCTTATTCTTTGGTCTTCATCTATCACTATATATCTATGTTCCAGTCACTTCTTCATCCTATCTGTTATGCTGAAAAGGCGTTCTGGCACCCATTCTTACTTACGTTATGGTCAAAGAAGGAAAAAAAAAAAGAAAAGAAAAAAATTAATTAAGTTTCCTAAATTTACAGTTTCATTCAGTTGCCAAAACATGGAAATCTATATTTGACATAACAAAAGATTTTGTGCATGACTCCAAGGTGCTGGTCCATAAACCAGGGGTCACCTGTCAGTCTGCTGGCAAACACACCATTCCTTTCTACAGACCTTGCATACTCTATGACCCCTCAAACATCAGTAAATGCTTACGTTAAATAACAGAACTCCATAAAGTTTTAGCTCCCTATCATGGATACCTCAAAATGGTGTCTTTTTTAAGCTGGATATCTAAACGAACATCACAATTCAGGGACAACTAGTCAATATTGTCAGTGCAGTCTATTGCACTGATAAGCTTACATACTAACTGTCATACTTGCTACGGTTCTGAATAATAATAAATCCATGGCTTATAAGGCACTTTGGATCTAACCTTTCCAACAGGTAAACCCATGGCTTATAAGGCACTTTGGATCTAACCTTTCCAACAGGTAAACCCATGGCTTATAAGGCACTTTGGATCTAACTTTTCCAACAGAATGATGTAAGAATGCATTAATGTAGATCGTACAACTAGCGAATGGACAAGGAAGGTGCAGGGACGTGTGTCCTGGTCATGTGCCACAATGCACTATTCAAACTGTGTTTGTCGTTATTAGAAATGAAGTTTAAAGCATATGAATCCTTGTGAGGGATGTGGATTTTTATTTTTCATTTAACTTCAACATAACTAATCCTTGAAAGGTGAGGATAAAGCAGCCATCTTGTGACATGGTTTAACAAGTTCCTCGACGTCTCCTGTTGCAAATGTTTACTCCATGAAGAAATTAAAATTATTATAAAGAAATAAATAGATGCAGTTTATCTCCCTTAACTTGCTATTGAAATTTTAACAGAAGACTTCCAGAAGCTAAATCCATCAATATTCAGTTTCAAGATAACATAGAATCTGCAGACAAAATGGTTCATATAGGGGGCTGTTCAAAATGGGATCACATCATTATCACTGAAAAATAATGTAATAATATATTACTGAAAAGTAAGCTACAAGGATAACCATTAGATGCATTTTAGAATTATAAGAATAATCTCTTATTTGTACCTTAGTAGTTTAAATATTCATAAACCTACAGGAAGGAATTGGGTCAAGGGAGAAGGAAGGGCTGTTGCTGAAAAACGTAAAAAGACATATATCACATTGAGATACATCAGCTACATATTACATTACAAAGTTATTGAGTTTATTGCCACACACCCCACCCCAAACAGATATTATTTAACAGCTAAATGAAACCTTAATGCACATGTTCTTCTACTTGCTTACAGTGAACTAGATCTTTCATGGTAAATTCCAAATTCATACCACTTGTGCATCTCAGAAATGCTTACTTACACAGCAAATCAGTTTGCTCTGTGACTCTTCAAAAAAACTGAACCCAAATTTTCAGCCATTCAACTCGTTAATTTTAAATTCTGATGGTTTGTGTTACATATTTGTGTTTTTTGCACCTTGCTTAGCTTTCCTTTCTTCTATCTGGATTTCCAGATCTTCAGCCTTAACAAAACTAAAATCTAAAATTTTGCTAATTAAAGCATTATTAGTATTTGTTTTGTGTTAGAAATAATGAAATTCTAATATCAATATTTAATTCTAGCAGATATGGTACATTATGTAGTTATGTAAAAAGCAGTTATGTAGAAAATCCTACATAACTATTTTCATATTTTTATTTCAGATGAGTTACATAAAATTAAAATATCATGTTCAAACACAGCATTATACTACATAGAAAATGTGTGTTGCTGATAGAATTTTTTGTTTTCCTACTAATTTTAAAAAATATTATCAAAATTAAAGTTGAATATTGAAGAGAGCAGTAGATTCAATAACATAGATCCTTTAAAAGCATTTCCAAGTCTGACCATTCGGCTTGCAGAGGCAATTATTTCACCTGTAAAATTTTCCAGCAGCTTATTTTGAGGAGTTTTGATTTCATTCTTAAAAATTAATGCTTTGTTCGTAAAACCTGAAAACTTCATTAAGATCTAAAGAATTGTAGATCTGCTAAGGGTAAAATATATACATTTAGATTTATAAAACAGAATTCTAAGTCAGTGTGTTCAAATTGAGACAAAAAAAAAAAAAGTGTTAAGAAGGGGAAACACCAGACACCAGACATCATTTCTAGCACAATTTCTCTTGAGAAAGATGAGAATATGTTCAATAGCATATGTGGAGAAAATAGTGAAAAAAAGATTCAATGATGATTCATCAGAAGAGGATGAAATTAATTAAAAAGCACAACAGTTTACAAAGAAGCTGTTGGCTTGAAAACACATTGGGTCTAATGTATCAAAGTAAAGCTGGACAAAACCATGTTCTAAAATTTCCTTTTTTTTTAGACTTGTTACTCTTAAATAAAAATGCAGATAACTTTGTGTCAGGGATAGGTCACAAGATAATTTTGGTTATTTTCCCTCTTATTGCATGGATCTAACATTTTTTCTTGTCAATAATTTAGACTTCATAGAAAAGACATCAAATAACCCAACACCAATTTCTTTTTGTTTTCTATATTTTTAGCCATTTCCTATCAGAGTGGGACTGGTGATTGTAATCTATTCAGAAATAAAAAGTACTTTAATGACTCACTGGCCAGGTAAGTTTAACATGTATAAAATTCCATCAATTTTCACTTGAATCCCATGCAGCCCCAGAGAGCTGAGCAAAGCTTGGCAAGAGTAACATATTCATCTCCAGTGGTAACAGATACCACTCAGTATCTCTGATCTGCAGCCAAGCTCAGGTGTAGGGTAGAATATATTCCACAAGCTAGCAGGCTTCTTAGCATGCATGGGAACCTGTGTGTCACATGCAGGTGTCAACAAATTTTATGTGTCAGGATGACAAAACATAACGATTGCATTTTCATATTATTAATAATTGCTATATTATGCGTAACTTCACTGACATGGTGGAAGTGAGCAGAGTAAGTGATGCTTATAGAAAAGGCACATACATCTAGATAAAATCCATGTACCAAACTTTCCAGTGACATTATACATTATACTATACATTCATATTATTCATTGTAGTATTAGATATTCATTAAGTGTTTTAGAAGAAAAAGTACAGAAACTTCAACTATTATTTTATTTCAGAGATGAAAATGGGAAAAAAGTGAGCAGAAAATAAGACAACATGAAAGAAATAGGATCAAATCTTAGCAACTAAAAGTTTCTTTTGCATCATTACTTTACACCTGTTTATACTAATAACTCAAATTACTTATAACCTGAACACTAGAACTCAAACTTAAATGCAATTGCGATTTTTATCTCACAGTGTCTTGCCAAAACAGACTGCATATTAATTTCCACAAAAACTTGCTTAGCATTGAAATTTGCAATTTATGAAGACAACATCTTAGCTCTATTTACTATACATTCACTACATATTGAATAAATAATTTATTTAAGAGAATTTTACTCCTCCCCCATAAACAAGAATTTTCAGTCTGAGAACTTAGGAATCATCAGTTCCTAATTTTCCGATTTGGCTTTTGTCACAGATTCTACACTACCTTAGGCACTCCCTTAGGTATTTTGCACTGTGGCTGCGAGAAGGGAGATACCACAGACTGGCCCCTAACCAGAAAGAGCACAGAGTAAAAGAATGTCTACTGGTCTGGATACTGCTGTGGCCAGCACATGTTAAATACTGTATTATAAACCTCAATGTATTTAAAGATATATGTATTTTACATATATGTATGCATGTGTATTTTACCTTTTCCTTCTGGGTAACACCTTAGGTATGCTACATAAAGTTGGCAGAAAAACTGAACAGGTTTTTTGTACTTCTATTAAAGACATTGTGAGTACTCCAACAAAGAGTGGGGCAACACAAGTAATAGTTCTATACATTGATGGTCAATACTGTGTCCAATCCTGTTCAACATTCTCATTAATGATCTGGAAAATGGGCAGAGTATACACTCAACAAGGTTGCTTATGACAAAATACTAGGGGAAGTGGCTGATACACCAGAAGGTTATGCTGTTATCCAGAAGGGACCTTGGATAAGGATGTGGAGCCCAAATTTTTTCAGTGGTCTCCAATGACAGGAGTAAAAGCAATGGGCACAAACAGAAACACAGTTGGTTCCCTCTGAACATAACAAAGCACTTTTTCACTGTGAAGTTGACTGAGCATGGATACAAGTTGCCCAAAGAAGTCGTAAAGTCTCCTTCCTTGGTGATACTGGAAAGCCATTTAGACATGTTCCTGAACAACCTGTTCTAGGCAATACAGCTTGTGCAATGGACTTGAACCAAATGACCTTCAGAGGTCACTTCCAACCTTAACCATTCTGTAACTCTGTGAAAAGCACAGCCAGGTAATATCTCTCACTTACACCTCTAGTTTCACCTTTGTTGTTCCCAACCAGCTGAACTAATTCTCTACATTGCTGATGAATAGTCAGAGAGAAATGCTAAATGATGAATGGCTCCTAGCAGAAATGTTAGGACTTTGTTTGAGCTTTTTACTTTTCTAAAATAAGTATTAGAACTAGGGTGGAAACTGCATGTCTATCTCCTTGGGACCAACTCAATTTATTTATTTTATTTAACTGCAAATATCTAGAAAGAAGACAAGAAAAAAACATTTTTTGTCTATAGTAATCCATTCATAAGGGTACTTGCATAAAATGTAATCCTTTCCCAGAAAAATATTTTGCAACAAAAACTGTAACAGGCACATTGCTGTGAGGCTACAGACCACAGTGGGAGACATCAGCCTCACATTAATGAAATACATTTATGAATGTTAAGTGTTTAAAACTTTAACAAGTACCTCTTTGTTTTCAAGTCAATAGCAAAATCCAATTATTGATCATACTTGGTTGTCTGGAATGTTTGGAAAAGACTGTATTCGTCTTTAAATACTTGCTAATTTGTGCAAATGGTAACTTACTTGTTTTTTTAAGGGGCAAAAATATAATAGTTGCACATGCCTCAAGGAATTACTGGAACTCTGGGGCTTTAGAAAATATTATCTTAGAATCATAGAATGGTTTGGGTTGAAAAGAACCTTAAAGATTGTCTGATTCCAATTCCCCTGCTGTGTACAGGGACACCCGTCGCTAGACCAGGTTGCTCAGAGCTCCATCCAGGCTGGCCTTAAACATTTCCAGGGATGGAGCAAGCACAGAGTCTCTGGGCTGCCTGTTCCAGTGTCTTACCATCTTCACAGTAAAGAGCTTTTTTCCTAATGTCTAACAGAAACCTCCTGTCTTTCAGTAGAATGAAGCCATTTCCACTTGTTCTGTCATTAAACCGCCTTGTAAATAGTCTCTCTTCATCTTTCTTGTAGGCTCCCTTCAGATACTGGAAGGCGACAATTAGACCACCCTTAAGCATTCTCTTTGCCAGGCTGAACATACCCCATTCTTCCAGCCATTCTTCAAATGTAAGGTGTTCCATTCCTCTGATGAATTTGGCAGCCCTTCTTTGGAATTGCTCCAACAGGTCTGTGTTATCATCATGATTTTTGGGGAAAGTTTTATTTGTCATAGAAAAGTACCATTCTGAAGATGATAGGTCTATAAAAACTAGGTTTATATTGCACGACAATGAGATTTGTGGTCACAGCAGTTCTGATCTGGTGCAAAACCCATGGATTTTTTCTTACCAGTCTCCAGGAGTTTCTGAGGAGTACCAAACCCTGATCACTGCAGACTACTGAATGTCTAATATACCAAAGACTTGTGACAATAGTTTACCCCCATAAATATGTTTTCAAAATCTGTGTGCTATATAGCAGTGATTTCAGAAAAGACTGGCTAGAAAGTTGGTAAAATTACTTTAGTATCTACTGCACAAACATCTAGATGTGGTGTTTCAATTCCTTTACAATTTTGAAATGTGTGGTTGAATAATTTCATATATTCTCCAAATACTAGTGACAAATAATAATATTGTAGTTCATTAGTACTACTTATAAATTCTCTTCCAATAGAAGAATAAATTTAAAATTTTATTACTTTTTATTGCTCTAATTTTCTTGTAGTATTATTTTATTTTTAGATATTGATTTAATTCTGAAGTTAAGACAGTATTGCCTGATTCAAATCTAAGTTTAAAATACAGTTTTAACCCAAAGTGTGGCAGGTTATTCTCATTGTCTTGTAAGTGCCTCTTCTTGTAGCAGTGATTCTTTCCCTTAAACATTAAAGAGGGGCATTATCATTACAGGCATGTTTAGTGTATATATTTACATTTCCAGGAGAAGATAAACACCTATTAAAGTGTATTTATTTACATGTTCTGAAGAAGAGAATCATAATTGTTCATGGAACCATGTAACCACAAAGTCAGAAATGGTTGTCCTCAACCTAACTTTGCAGTACTACATATATTTCATCAAAAAGCCTGAATAGTTAGTATATCTCAGCAAGAAATTGTTACTGAAATATTGCAGCAAACTGTAGAGGCTTGTAGTGGGGTGACAAAAAGATGCATTCTTGATTTAGCACTAATTAGTATACATGGAAGAAAAGTGGTCACTGCTGGTAAAGTCTTTCAGAGATAACGTTTTCAAGTGACACAATGTCCATTAGAATAGGCCACAATAAAGAAAACAACCTAGAATACTGTGTCTAGTTCTGGGCCCCTCACTGCAAGAAAGGCATTGAGGTGCTGCAACATGTCTAGAGAAGGGCAACAAAGCTGGTGAAGGTTCTGGAGCACAAGTCTTATGAGAAGCGGCTTAGGTAACTGAAGCTGTTTAACCCAGAAAAAAGAGGATTCAAAGAGGACATTCTCTCTCTCTACAACTACTAGTAAGGTGGTTGTAGCAAAGTGGGAGTCAGTATCTTCTCCCAGGTAACAAGAGTCAAGATGAGAGGAAATGGTCTCAAGTTGTACCAGAGGAGGTTTAGATTGTATATTAGGAAAAATATCATCACACAAAGGGTTGTCAAGCATTGGCACAGGCTTCCCATGGAAGAGGTGGAGTCATCATACCTGGTAGAGATTGAAAATATGTGGGTATGGCTTGGGGACATGGCTTGGTGGTGAACATGATGGTCCTGGGTTAATGGTTGGAACTGATGATCTTAGAAATCTTTTTCAACATGGACAATTGTATGATTCTATAGTTACTATAACTTGTTTGGCTCAAAAGAAGCTATGATTTCTTTTGTGTTTTCTGAATAGTGTCCCAAGCACATTACCTTTGTCAAGGCACCATGAAGGCCATTGGCTCCCTGGTGCTGGGGCTCCAGAAGGATCATGCCTGGCCCTATCAGGGCAGGACCCATCAGTCAGGGTCCAGCCCTAACCTGAAGCAGGGCAACTAGGAAGTATTAGGGCAACCTCAGCCTCTGGCACTGGACACCGTCCCAGGGTCGAGGCTTGGCTGGGATGTATACCCACAGGAGGGCTTGGCTCAGCTGGGCAGGACAGGTCTGAGGGGAGTTGGAGACCAGCTCTGCTGTGGCATGGCTGGGGCAGGGAATTGATGCTCCTTGGGGCTGACATGAGGTCCTGGGCCTTGGGCAGGTTTGAGGGAGATGCACAGGGTTGTGTAGGGACAGCTAGACCTGGTGATGCCTCCAGGGCCTTGACATAGATAATTGTGTGATTAAGTCTGGTCAGCTCTTAATTTCCTCAAGGAAACACAAGTGACCTTTTCACATTTTAAAAAGCTGGTTTTTTTAAAAAATGAAGTTTAAGAATATTTGTTTTTCCAAGTTACAAAGGTTAAAATAATCATATATTCTATCTTCACATCCTGTTAAGTTCAGATTTTATGTTTCATTAAGAATAGCTTTAGTGCAGGTACAGTGATCAATTCTTTTTAAACAGTGCTTGTACTTCTCAATTTCAGGTTTGAGGAGAGAGATGGTGCTGTTAGGAGGCAGAGAAAATTTCCACTGGTGACTAATTCAATACAGGCTCTGAAACATTTTGATATACATATAAATAATCTCATATTAAGAGTGACGAATAGTATATCTTTTGTTTGTATGTTTTCTCTTGTGCCATACATTGTGTTTTGTAGGAAGGTGCAACTCAGCTGGGGGGCAGAGAGGCCATGTACTTTCCCACTGCTGGGTGTCACATATTGGATCAATACAGAGTCCTTTGGAGTGAGTGGAGCAGGGGTCCACTCCTGGGGGAAGGAAACAGAATGGGTCGACTCAGTGTCCACACAAATGCATATTCCCGAGATCAGGAAGGAGGCACACTATAAAGAGTCAGAGCTGATACAGAGAGTTTTCAGAGGTCTCCAGTGCACTGCTTGGAATTATTCATTACTCAGCAAGACACTAAACATTACTGTACTCAAAGCAAGAGTGAGGTGAAGGGAAAGACCTACCTCTGAGATGAAACAGCAAGAAGTGAGGACTTCTAATATTGCTTTCATTTTGATTTGATCTGACCAACTTGATCTGAGCTTCTGTACCACAGAAGGCATTGCACTGTAGTTTATCCTTCAATAAAATGTAAAGTCAGCAGACCAGAGCCCTTTCAGTATTTTTAGTATCATCACTTTAAAGAAAAGGTATTGATATACACAGCTGAATTTGACAGTCAGGATTCCTGGATATTTAGCTATGCATCCCAAAAGAAATGCTATGGAACTTTTTGAAGGTATGATTGATTCTGTTAAGTAGAAATCAATAAGACAGTCTTTGGTCCCACACTCAGAAAGCTGAGATTTATTAGTATCCTTCCTTACTCAATGAATCTTTTTTATGTGTATAAATTAAATTCAGTACTTTTCAGGACATACTATTTAAATAGAAGATAATAGGACCTATGGATGAATTGCCCAATGACATTATCAGATTATAAATACTTAAATTTAATATTAAAATTTGAATAGGATTTTCTTCCTTCAAATTAATTGAAAATAAAATACAACTGAGAAAGAGAGAAAGAGAAAGAAAAAGAGAGTGAATTAGCAAATGTTATTATGACATGCTATCAAAACAGAATTCCTTACAAGTTAGTTTTCTTGAATATACCCTTTTTCAAAATGTATTAAAATTGTTAGGTAATATTCCCCCTTTGATTCACTAGATTTTTGTAAAATAATTAATAACTTTTATCAGGAAATAATCAGAAGCTGTTTCACTGATTTCCTTTTAGATAATGGAATAATGAAGAGATTGCATGTTGTGTAGACCTCCAAGGAACAATGTTAAAAAATGTGAAAAAGGTTAAATATCTCACAGAACAGGGACTTGCAATTAAATGTTACAGATTATGTTTAAAATAACATTTGTTATACATCTAATGTGAATCAAGAGACTCACTAAAAATTGCATTCTAGTTTATACACTATTCCCAGAAAATTAAAATAATAATCTTTCTATTGAGTGTTGAGATGAACTGTATTGAAGAGAGAAAGATGTAACACCTTTTTATTTTATTTTTCCTTGTAGTATTCCAGTTTGTAATGACTAGACACAAGAACAAATTTTGAACTTATTGGGCAACCTCATTCATTCTAGACATCTAGTATATGAAGGTTTATCTAAGTATGAATGTGAATAAGTTCCCGAGAGATTGGCACCACTTTTTTTTATCCAACCCTCACAATAATCATAAATGATACTTGGACACAACATCCTCCACATAGACATTTCAAGCAGAGTAATGAAATATTCATGGATGTTGGATATAAAAGGATATTTGGTTACTGTTGCATTGTCTTTACTTTGATACTTCAGTCCTGTCAGGCTAAATGGTAAAGGAGATGATTCTGTGATTATAGTACGTGCCTTCAGTAGCTTTTGTATTTCATTAAAGGTGATATTACTGTCACAAGTGGAGACGAACAACACAACATTTTTTCCATGAGCATAAGCCCAAAAAGTCAATTTATTGATTAATTGCAGCCCCTTTTATAACACAGTATTGCTATTTGTATTACTCTCTCATTGGCTTCTAAATTACTACATTACACATTATTAGCTAGGCACAACTGATACACACTTTAGAAGAAAACAACATCCTGCTCACAGGTGGACATAATTTGCTCTGCTATTTTGGATTCTTGCTTTGTTGTTATGCCAAGATTCTCATGGGTACATGCCGAATATGTCCAGAGCTAGTTGTCAGTTCCCACACATTACTAGACAAGTTCCCCAAAATATTTGCTCCATACCCTTTCTTTATGAAAGTGACTTTATATCTTGGTCATTTTTTAATGTATAATTTTGTCTTTTACTTGTTTTAATATATCTTATCCTTTTTTTTGTTTCTTTTTGGTGTCTGATTTTCATTAAAATTTATGGGCTGGTTTGAGTTGTTTGTTCTTAGTTGGTTATAAAGTTAACATAAAGTGGCCTTAATGCTGTATTCTGTGAGTGTTTACTGAAGGGGGTTGACAACTAGATAACTGTTGATGTTTTAACCACTGTAAGACTAAGACAGCCCTAAATTAAACATGCTATTAAGTTTCTTTTAATATTTATGGTATTCTCAACACTCTTCACCTGACCTACATTTTTATGGAACAAAACATCATAAAACTGAAATAACTCTACAGTATGAATTGTTTTCTGGGTTCCTGTACAAAGTAGTACTTTTGCTTTGGTAAACAGATTGTAAGAAGTATGATAGACTTCTTCTGTACTCTCCTTTAGAAAATCTGAGCCAAAATTCAGTAGAGATGCCAACTTGTTTGTTTTTCTTTTCCTTAGAAACTATGTTAATGCTGAATCACCAGAGCAGGGGTTTAGTTTTCTTTTTGCTTCAAAATATGTTTATTTAAAGCACATAGGACCATTTTCTTATTTATTGTCAGATAACTGTATAGAAGAGATGCTAAGAAACTCCACTTAAAGAACCTGAGAATCTTCTTGAATATTTGTAACACAAGCTTTATATTAAATCCCCTCTTAGTCCCTTGTGAGCTCTGCATGTGCTGCAGACATCCTTGCAGCCACAAGGACTTGTAGGGCACCCAGCCATATTCT
The DNA here is from genome assembly GCA_013398175.1 of Climacteris rufus. Lineage (NCBI taxonomy): Eukaryota > Metazoa > Chordata > Aves > Passeriformes > Climacteridae > Climacteris > Climacteris rufus. Next base: position 165,623 of record VZRZ01003833.1, on the reverse strand, counting down.
AGCATACTGTTGGTAAGATGCTCCATTTTTCACTGTTTTCCTTCTTCTTCTATTCCTTCTAAATCCTTCAAATTCAGACTGAAAAACAAGAGTTGCAAATGGAAGAAAGTGTTGAGTGAAGAACTAGTGTCTATGATGGTCTCTATAAATTCCTCAAACAGACAGAATTCAGTCTAGATCTTTCACCTTGTCCTTGTTAAAGAGGTGATTTTTTTTACATGTATGAAGAAATCTGCATTTTCTGTAAAATATCCTGCATGTCTACACATGAGATGATACAGCCCGTTGTAGTGCCTTCTTTTTAACTGGTGAATATTTTGTTCTTAAACTAATAAAAGACAGCCTTTGTGGGACAAAGAAAGTTCTTTAAAGCAAAATTCAAATCAAAATACTGTTTCTTTTATTACAGTACTTTATATAGTAACTATTAGAACAGTTATTACAAAAACTCTGTTATCACAAAATATATGCAGAGATTTTATCAGATTAGATTTTTCAGCAAATTTTGATGGAATATTCAGGAAATTTCCCTTTTCTCTGGAGTCATGAATAGGAAAAAACCACATGATAATATGAATCTGTTGCTTTCATCATTGAAAATGCTGTGGGAGCTTTTTTGTCTTAGGGACTTTGGTTCAAGCATGTGATTATCTTTGAAGTACTGGAATCATCATATCAAAGGAACAATTAAGAGCTATTTAAAAATATACTTGTGTTATGGTCCTTAAAGACCATCCAGCCTGAAAGTGCAGATTGAGAAAGTGATTTCAATTCATGGTAGAGTCAGGAAATGAATGTCCAGCAAGCCTCTTAGTTTGAGGACTGGAGAATTAAGCTTTCAGAGCACCCCCTGCAACATCTTGATGAAGTTTGGACAGAGTGTTAGTGTCTGCTGTTGCAGTACTAGAAATATCAGAGACATAATTCTGGCTTCTGCTACACTGGAGTCAAGAGACTACCCTAAAGTTTGTCCGTTATTCTGTGAAGTGGTATTTTGGTTTAGGATACAAATAATATGTCTCAAAATAATTTCTATCCTGAGTTGATGTCTTGATTCCATATGACCAGTAAGGAGACAGCATGACTCTACAACACTGTAGCTGGATTTGTCATTGGGAGATGAAGTTGTAGGCTTTGATCAAATGAATGTTTTTATATTCAATGGGGAAACATTATAATAATGCCAGAAACAGGAAATTCTTTCTAACCCTTGACCCGAGCTCTTCTACACGAGGTTTCTGAGTTAAGCACATATGTTTTCATTCTCTTATCTTCAGCTGATTCTTCTTTCCCATGCCTCTATCCTGACATTATCCTTCAACTATTTTCCACAGAAGAAAAGCTGTGAATATGAGAAAAAATATATCCCACTGTGATGATAAGCTCTTTAATAACTGACTTATCACATAAGCATCATACCACCCTTATGATGTCATGCAGGTGTTCAAAATGTTCCTTTGCATCTGAGGGTAAAGCTGCGAAGTTATTAAATGCTGATGGGAAGAAGTACCACAGAGTATCAGTAAAACAGACAGGTAAATTTGAAGACATATTCAGTGCCTCTATTAGCTAGCTCTTCACTACTTCTAATTCATCATGACATTATCTCTATTGACATCCAGGTGGTATAACTGCAAAATGATCAAGGAAAGACACATAACTTTAAATTTCTTGTTGTAAACCTATTTTTGAATAACCATTATTAGATACTTATATTCTTTTTATAGATATAAATATATAAATATAAAAATATGCATATAAAAAGAGACTATAATTCTTTTATTTAGAGAAATACTTTTAATAGTATATGTCAGATGGAAATATATTTGACTATCTTCTTTTTTCATATTTCCTGTAAGTTAAAAAGGGGAATATAAATTTCACTCTGTGGATGTTGATATCTAAAATTATGCTTGAGATCTTAGTCTTTCCACCTATGTAGTCAATAAAGACCTGGTCGATATACTTAGTGGAGTCAACAGTGTGATTCTTTTTATTCTAAAGTAGGTACCTAAACCAAGTTCAATAAACCATAATCCAAAATTTCCTTTTTCTTTTTTCTTTTCTACAAAGGAAGTCAGGCTACTGTTACTGTCATTTCCAGATATCTATTTTGTGATCATATAAAGTTGGATTAGTGTAATCACACTCATAATATTTGAGTAGTGAGCTTGCATGAATTTAACAATGCTTCTGATTTTTTCCATTCAATTTTCTAGAATATTCCTTTCTAATTTTTCACTTTATTAGGTAATAGCTGTGGAATGAGATAGGGAGAAGATTAATGTACCAAAAATGAGAGCAACCACAGCTGCAGAAGGTGGGGAAATATGTGTAGATTTGTCATGTGTACTTGTGGTGGTTTGACAGGGTCTACCCTTTGGGTTGTGGTAAGGGCCAAAAAGATGGCTCCTGTAAAAACCTGCCAGAAACTTCTACAGCCGTCCAGGAGAGCCAGTCTCTGATGACTCCTGAAGATCAATGTGCTGTTAGCCACAGCTGGGCCAATTAGAGAAGAAGGTAATGCCTCTGTGACAATGTATTTCAGAAGGAGTCACAGTAGTACGCCGGCGTGAGCCATGTAGATGTAGCCATGTAGTTGCAGATAGGCGAGGAGAAGGAGTACAGCATGAAGAAGAAACAACAAATATGGACACCATCACAGTCAGCCAAGAAGGAGAAGGAGGAGGAGGAGGAGGTGCTTTAAACATCGGAGCTGAGACATCTCCACAGCCTGTGGTAAGGACTGTACCAATGCGGTGTTCCCCTGCACCCTGAGTATCCTTGAAGGAGCTGAGATCCACCCTACGACGGAGCAGGAGGGGGTGAACTCCTACAGGAGGGACTTTTGGTCTGGTGGGAGCTGACACGAATAACAAGGCCTTTGCTCCTGGGAACTGAGGGAGTCATTTGCGTAAAAAAAGCCTTGTTTCACCCCCACCCTAAGTTTTGGACCAGCCTGGCCTTGGGAGGAAGAGCGGGCAGCAGTGACTGGGCAGGCTGCTTGCCAAGAGGGAAAAATTACTTCTGCAAAAAATTGCCACAGTCCTTGTGAGAAGGGAAGAAGAAAAAACTGCCTCTTCTCCAAATATTTGCCAAGAAGAAAGCATCGGAGGAAAGAACTGACTAGGAAAAAAACCCTGGCTCTCCTTACTTTCTGTGGGAAGGAGAGAGGGCTGTTGGGGGAGGGAAGAGAAAAAGTGTTTAAGAGAATGTTTGCTTACTCCTTCAACTCTGTAATAAATTCACTTATCACTTTTTAAGTTTTGAGCCTGTTTTAGCCTGCTTTAATTAGAGGGCTTTTTCTCTCTCAGTATCCTTATCTCACCCTGGAAAAATTCCTCTCCTCTGTCCAGTGCAGAGGGGAGAGAGCAGCTTTCGTGGTGGTTTTGGCGTTTGGCCAGGGCTCAAACCATGACAGTACTATTTAATAATAAGCAAATTGATTTCAGATAGCTAAATCTTAAGCCTTAAGAAGGATATTCTTAATGCTGGAGTTAGAAATTCATAAAAAGATCTAAGAAAAAAAAAAAAAAAAGAAGAAAGACTCCAGAGAAAATGGACCTTTAAAACCATCATCGCATGCCAAAAAGGAAAACACTGCAGGTATATAAACACGCCGGTTGAAACCTTGGAGATTTCTCTCATTTGGGATACTGTCTAGTAAGAATCTGAGTTCCACATGATGAACACCCACGCAGCCAATATGATACCTCTTCTTTGACTTGCGTGAAAGATTCTTCTATTGAAGAAAAAAATCTGGTTAAATCTAGTCATAGAACTTTTATTACTAAGCGTTTCTTACTATAAATTTTATAGAACTTTGTAAATTAATCACTACTTAATTCTCTCTCATCATTATATAGTCCGTTTCAAGATAAGGGGTAAAAAACTGCTTCAAGCAGAACATAATAAACCTGAAGAAGTCCAATTAGACTATTATTTAATCTAAATATTAAAATCTGTTTGTGTTTTTTTGTTGTCTGGAATGTACTCTTAATGTTATAAAAGAGCAATAATTACCTATAGGGGACTGCTATATTTATACCTGGCTATTAGTTATCAGGAAATGGCTTCCTCTCATAATGTATTACATCATCAGGAATTATTAGTCATTGCTAATAAAATATTGATCTTATGTCTGTAAAGTGTGTGCTAAAAGACTGGGTATAAGCCATTGTAAGAAAATACTAGCATGCTGGCATTATTTTCAGCTACCTTCCACTCTGTAATCCTCTTAAATGTATATCAATCAATCACTCTGATTAGCCATGCCAAATGTTCCAAAATACTAAATAAGAGAATGGAAATAGAAATGACCTGGCTGGCACAACGTTACAGATCAAATGATTTAGAAAGAACTCTATTAGTGATGACAGCAGCCTTTGACAATCTGAAAATGAAAAAGAAAACAAAAAAAGGAAAAAAGAAAAAGAAAAAAAAAAAAAGAAGAAAAGAAATAAAAAGGTGGTGTCCCTGAAGTTAAGTTCTGCTCACACTTTGAAGAAATTTCTCAGTTCAGTTTGGTGTAATACTCTTTTTCAGTAGCATGCAAAATAGCTTTTGATGCGCCCCATATCTTCCATTTTATAATTATTTTCCATCTTATTAAATTAAGACTTTAGATCAGGAATTGTAATTTTACATAAAAATGCCTACAGTCAAGCTGCCAAAACTTTTTGCTATGGTTGCTTAGCCACAACTGACCTTTAGTAATAAAGGAGATCACGTGCTGAATCATACAGATACTACACAATTTGTATAAAGATGAGAAAATGTTCTTTAGTTTATGGAATGTTGAATAACTTTTATAAAGTCTGTTTAGTTTTTTCTAATATTAGAAAATTACTTTTTTATTTTCCTCAGGTTTTACTATTGAATACAATGTATTTCTTGCTAACTGAATAATACTGTCTTAGTTGTAGAGAACTAAAATAGGAAAGTCAGGTTACAAAATATGCAAGCTGTGTAGTACTTTTTTTCCAAGTAATGTATTCTATATATGTGCAAGATCAAAGGAAGATACATTTTCTCCCCAGGCTTAATCGAACAGCTCATCAAGACTCTATTTTACCTTGTTTTAGACAAACACAAGAAATTAAAATAAATCTGTATTTAAAATATCAGTAGTGTGTTAAAAATACTTTTTTGTTGGTTTTCCTTTACTGTTCTTAAGTGCTTGACACAGAACTGTGTTACATCATTATGAGTGGGCAATTGTCCTTGCCTGTTCTATAAATTAGGTAGGCATAATTCTTATAATTCTCTTTCCATGAAATATGCTCACAATTATGTCTTGTATGGCTCTCTGTATATATTCAATGTACAGTGTGCTTCTGTGTCAATGTGACCCTCCACTCAAGTCAAGTGGAAATTGCTAACATGATCTTGAAATCAGCCTTTGTGATTGTCACAGCTTGGATTAGGATCCCCATTATTTTTCCAGAACAGAACCCCACACTATTTAACCTGTCCATCTCAAATTTTCTAATAATAAGGATATAAATCAAGTGATACAGACACTATAAAAGTAAAAATGGTGGTTTTCCTACTCTGTTAGTTTCAACAGTTGATGCCACTTTGAAGGAAAAAAAAAATCACTTTGGTTATCTTCGAAGGCTTTGTGTATCCTGTTGAAATTTTCCAGTGTATACAATAAAAATTTTTGTTCAGAAAAATGGCTTGTAATTTAATTTAATTCTGCAAGACTGTACCTGAAGTACTGTCAAATCTGTGTGGGTTTTTTATTTCCAGAAACGTAAAATGAGCCAACCTTTCAGCAGACTTACAGAGCTCTACTGAACATATTATACAAAATAAGATGTGAAAAATTTTGACTTCTAAGAAGATACGCAAAAATGAGGAAACAAAAAGGGGTAATTTGGCAGATGGAGAGATCAGAAAATATTCACTTTGAAGAATGGTCAAAAAGAACATGAAATTTATATATTAACTGCTCAGGATAAGGGGGTACAAAACACAAAATAGTTGAATTAGACAGTATGAGTTCCAATAGCTTCTATTTAAGAATTAGAAAAAAAATCTAATTTTCTCAAAAAACTGACATTAATTTTTATGTATTTAATGCAATGCAATGTGTTCAATGACTACGGGAAACAAACAAATTAACATCCATACCAGCAGAACCAGAGAAATATGATGGAAGAATATAAAGAGTATGCTTTGGCCCACAAACTCTTCCCATTTCTTCTACCTTCCATTTCCTACTATTATGAGCTGTTTTCTAGATCACAAATCTCTTTTTGTCATCTGGGCCAGTAAGCTTCTTACCCAAACAGAAAATAAGTATTTAAGAAATAAGACAGATCAATCTTCAAGGTGTTGTTTTTCACTTTTACTAAAATAAAATTAGGCTTTCAGGTTGACAGCAAGTCTGTTGAAACAATGCCTGTTGTGTGCATTAAGAAAGAAAATTATGTTTTCAAAGTCAAAATTGGACTCTGATTTCTCTGAAAATCTCATTTTCAGGAAATAAAAATTATCCATACATTTTCATACAAAGTAAATGTGTACAGCAATAACTCTGAAATTAATAACCTTAAAATATGAGAAATATGCTAAATGATAAGCATGCCAAATAAAGTGAAATAGGGCAAGTCTGAGCAGGAATGAAAATGTAGAGAGATTCCTTCTCTTTTTTTTTTTTTTTTTAATTTTTAGGTGTTTAACAGAATCACAGGATGGCTCAGGTTGAAAGACCCCACAGTAGGTCATGTGGCCCAATCTCCCTGCTCAAGCAGGGTCATCCTAAAGCACATGGCACAGGATTGTGTCCAGACAGTACTTGAATATCTCCAGTGAGAGAGATTCCACAATGTCTCTGGGCAACCTGTTCCAGTGCACAGTCACTCAAGCAAGAAAGTGATGCCTCATATTCAAGTGGAAGTTCCTGTGCATCAGTTTCTGCATACTGCCTCTTGACACCACTGAGAACAGCCTGGCTCCATCCTCTTGACATCCTCCCTTCAGATACTTATAAACATTGATGAGATCCCTTCTCAGTTATCTCTTCTTGAGGCTGAACAGGCCCAGCTCCCCCAGTCTTTCCTTGTAAGAGAGACGCTCCAGTCAATTAGTCATCTTTGTTGTCATCTGCTGCACCCATTCTAGGAGCTCCACGGCTCTTGTACTGAGAAGTCCAGAACTGGAAACAATACTCCAGATGTGGCCTCACTAGGGCTGAGTAGAGTGGCTGGATTACTTCCCTCAACCCACTGGCAATGCAATAACTGTTCAAAATCCTTTCTTTAAAATAGTTAAAGAGATGTCTTCTATTTTTTAATGCCAACAACATAGCTTTAAAGTAACCAGCATAATTAGTAGATCTGTTCATAGAGGTGAATATTAAAAGGGCTGATATTATTATAACTCAAATGCAAATATGCATGTAGATGGACTTAATCCATCTACATATAGGAATAAGTTGCTTAGTGTGTAAGAACTATTACTAAAATCTGCCCACAATGACACTTAGACGTTTCCAAAACACTTTGTAAATTTTTCACCCTCAAAGAGAAAAAAAATCTTATGAAATTTATAAAAAACTATTAAAAGTGGTCTTATTCCCAAAGCTACTGAAGTAATGTGAAATGTACACCCAGTTTTGATGGTCGTGGTTTTGTTATGCTGTTGCTATTGTTAATAATATTTTATTTTCTTTGTAAGCTTTATAATTTATATTTATTATACTATAGAGCAAAGACCATAAATGTGGGTGTAGCATGTAATGGTGTGTGTATATTCAGACAATTATTTTATTTTAATGACCTCTGAAAATTGCCTGAAGAATATATACTGATCTTCATGATAACATGTTCCACTGTGCAGTACTGCTAAACATTCATATTTCATAGGCACAATTTATGTTGAGAAGAGTGATGTCTTTATTTACATTTCCAGTCTTCCAAAGAGAATGATTGTGCTTCTGTCAGTCTTTTATGTCAATTTTCTTCTCTGCATATTTTATGAAGGTGTATTTTTTTCAATGGTTTTCCTTTCTCTACTTTGAAATTGATTTAGAAAGGTTAAATGTTGGCTGTCTCATTGAAAACAGGGCTATGTAGCTCATTTAAATGTACACAAATAATTAAGAGAATTTCAGACATGGTATAGGATATTAAATAAACATGAATTTTCAAATATCAAATTTTAAGGATCTTTAATTCCAAAATGAAATCCATGACATCTACATTTACAAAGTCAGTACTACAGTAATGTAACTTCATTCATATGTGTCTATTTCAAATAATCTCTGCTTATCCAGCACTGCTGAAAACATGGCAGTTTACTCACCCTTCAAATAGTGATATATACGGGAAAAACTGGAAGGTGAAAAATAATCCATAGTTAATAATTGTAGTTGTTAGATATCCTAAATATTAATAAAGTCAAGTGAGATAAGTAATTTATGAATGCATTGGTCAATCTAAATTTTCATTAATTCTTTAATTTGTGACTCTAGATACTGTCAAAATGGAATTCATCTTCACAACAACATTTCTCAGTTAGAATTTCTCTACTGTGCTAGATGTCTAAGCTGTAAATGGTGCTAAACCTACAGCCTATGAGGACTAGTCCTTAGTGCCGGTGTGGATTCAGTGTGGTGTTTTCAGGAGCTAAGCGCATCATGAAACTGTGTTTCATCTGCATCTGGGCATAGGTTCTCCTGGGAACACACAGACTGACATTAAGAGATAGGAGAAGAGGAAGATGTGTAAGGCTAGGGCAGGACAAGGCAAAGCAGGGAGGGAAATGGAAGGATGGGGAAAGGAAGGGAAACAAGGGAAATGAAATAAAGGGTAAAAATAGTCAAGAGAAGGGGAAAAAAAGAAAAAAAGAAAGTGGAAATGAAGAAAAAGAAAAGGAAAAATGAAAATGGTAGGAAAAGGGGAAATAAGAGAAAAATGGTGACAGAAAAAAAGAACAAATGGGAAAAAGGAAGGAGAAGGGCAAAAAGAAAGAAAAAAACAACTTAAAAAAAAAGAAAAAAGCAAGGAAAAACTCTGAGATTTCTGTAATATATCTGGAACATGGCCAAAGCCACACAGAGATTGTACACTCAGTTTTAAACAGCTCTGTTCTAGTCCTTTCTTTCAGCCCTTTTCTCCCAACAAATCACGATATGAGAATAAACCTGAGTCAACATTTGCAATTGCTTTGTTAATGAATAAACAGCTTATGAAGTAGACTACATTAAACTGCTAAAGACTCTTTCTTGTTTTGACTGTGTCTCTGACTTTGAATCTTTCCTTTGTCATACAGTTACATTGAAAAAGCTTGGTTTGCTATATTTTTTTGTTTAGCATATCTAAAAAAACAGAAATTCTACCATCTATTAAAAATCAAAGCAGCAAATTAATGTATTGGCTGCCTTTACCATTCTGGTAAGTTGTAACATCACCTTTTAGTTCTATGAAAGTATCTCTTTTTCTTTTATATAAACCTCTGAACTCTTAATACTTTTTTTGCAGAATCTCCTTATTTTCATATATTAGTCAATCTACCTGCACTTTTAAGGCTGAAATACACATAGAAGAAAATAATGAACCACTAAAATAGAGATAAACTGAAGGGTGCTAGCAGCTCCTTCTATTTTCAGTTAAATACAAACCCAGTATTTTTGTTTTACTTTCTTAGCCCTTATCTGGAGTAGTTAATATATATATATTCCACATATAATTTAGGATTAATAATAAATCAAAATTTTATTTGTAAGCATAAAAATATGCAAATGCTTCTTAGTACCATCAAGTCAGGAATGAGGCTCTAAGAAAGATTTCATTATTTATACCAATTCAAGACAGGCATTATTTGTCATTACTCTCGTTTCCACAAAATTGCAAATCAGGCAAAAACCAAGCTTAAGCCTAATCTATTGTGAAATAGAGTTTATCATTTCATGAACAAATATGGCTATCTGGCATTTTCTACTACTATTTTCAAAGTCCTTTCTAAAATTGATCAGAGCTTTTGGGCTATATTTTTGCTGTTTGTTTTATTTTGTGATCAATTAGAAACAATTAATTTACTTCCTATAATGTCTTTGTGCTCTTACTAAGAAAATCTCATAAGCAGCTAATAAAAATTTCAAATTATTGATGAATGAATTTGATACATTGAAGTGGGATGATGTGGACAGAAAGGTGGCAGATACTTTTTTTTCTGGTAAAGAAATGAGAATATAGCTATTTTAAACTTTCAGATATTTCTCTGAGAACTTTCTGTACTCTCTCTCCTCTCGTGTTCTGATCAAACTGTGAAAGTACACCTATATTGTAAATTAAAAAAAAAATAGTAGTGGATCCAATTATTTCTTTCTGTTTTCATTCATAATTTTTCATGCTCCTTGGCATGATATTGATTCACACCCACCAGTGACCTCGGAGATTGTGCCTAGGCACAACTCAAGGGGTCAAAGTCATTCAAAACCACTCTCATTGGGGAATGTGGTTGAGTCCGTCATTTAGGTCCAGTTCACCATGCTCAGTTTTGGAATATTACTTCAGGAAGTTATATTTTCCAAACTTCCCTGAGGTCGTGCCCCAGTCAACTCTGTTGCACTCGTAATACACATCATTTGATGTGTTGTAACAGAGCCCACACAATTTTTCAGGACTTTGCTCTGAAAATGGTAAAGGTTGTGAAAGGGCCACTTGCCACCAGTGGGGCTCAGGTGCTGTGCATGGCCATGTGCTGTACAGTGTTAAAATAGTCAGTGTTTATTCATCCTCGGGGCGAGACTGCAGTGTCTATTATGTCTCTGTAACAGGCATAGGTTGAGCAGCTGTCAGCAAAATTTCACTGGTGCTTTTTTTCTAGCCAAAAGTCATTTTGATAGCATGTTCATCATCATCTTACTAGTAAGCAAGCTGCAAAGTATGGGTAGGAAGGAGAAAAGGACAAACTCAAATGAGAGGGGCCAAGAAGCAGAGATGCTGACAGTGTAAAAATAGGAGTGAAAGGAGCACAAGGGCAGAAAAACAGAACAAGAAAGGGAACCACAAAGTCTGCTAGAGCTGCTCTTTGAACGGATAAAATATTATGAAATGCTAAATACACTGAAAATTTGGACTGTAGGCTTGTCAAGTGAGATCACCCTCAGCTAATGGACATTTGAATATCCGGATATTAAGCTCTTTGTTTCTCAAATGGGTATTATAGCATTATCCTTCCTCTAAGTGATGTTGTGTCTGCAAAACAATGTTTCTTAGTTACTCTGATACACAGTGATGTGTATAACACAGAAATGCCCCAGAACTTAATAGTTTTTAATTCAGAGTTCGTTTGAAATTATGTTTATTACATAAGATACAGATGATGTTCTGAATGAAGTTAAAAAATAATTGGCTGGCTAGCTAGCTATTCTTTGCATAGTCTGTAGACTGTGTTCTTTGTCCATTGCCAGAACTGTCTCAAGGAAAAAAAAAATTAAATGGCTATATGACTACAGTTTGCGTCATAAAGCATGTGTTAGTCTGCTGAAACCAAAGCGGTACAGAAACTTTAATCTGATGGTACTTGGTGTTTGAGTATTTTTCTTTATACTGTTGTTAGAGGTTTGTTTTTAGTACATTGCTTTGATCTACACAGAGAAAAGTATTGGTTTTGGTTTATATGTATAATTTTCATATATGAGATGTACCTGTTCACCTGACCAAATCAGGGGGAGGACATGAATGACATAAGCTGATCACATTACTATGCAATACCCTCCCCTGTGGAGCAGAGGTCATGAATATTTTCTTAGTTCATTAATCTTAGTGCTCTTGATAGGCCAGGGGCTCAGAAACTGCAGACAAAGCATTTTTACTCCCTGCAGTCCTTAGAAAGGATGCATAGGGCTTATATAGATCTAAAAAACATGTAGACTGCAGATTTTGCAGATTTTGCAGAGATGGAGAGAAAGAATGACTCTTTTGTAAATTTTATTCCAGAAAGCAAGCTACTTATTTGGGGTTCAGTTCCAGTGATTAAGGTTTGTGCTAAATTGTATCCTTACAATCAGTGTGCTTATTTACATAGTTAATTCCTTCGCTTTGGTTGTAAAAGTGAAAAATAAGTGGCTCAGTTAAAAAAATATGTGCAACAGTGTACTGGAATAAAAAGAAATACAAATTTATTTGTAAGCTCATGACAGCAAAGTCTGTACTTTTTATGTTTGCTCAGCTACATATAAAATAGAGCCACAATCTTGTAGTGCTCTTGGGAAAAACATCAGTATCATTCCTATAAAATTGTTGGCTTTTGATTACACTCTCAGGTTTTGTTGCAGTTCCTGCTCAACTTATAAGAATGACCAGAGCTCAAAGAAAAAAAGAATTTTTTTTTATTTGATCAGTTTTTCAGTCACAATCTTTTAAAATCTCTTTACCTCCATGGGAAAATGAATTCCATAACCTCATAATTACTTTGAGATTTGAGAGTGTGTTGTGAGGTTTTCAAATTTTGCACTACCTCTATATTCTATTTACCATTTAGAAGAATAGTGAGGCACCAGTTAACAGTTTATCCCTGCCATTTGTCAAAGTAATCTTTAAAAGAAGTTAATGATGGTTTCTCAGTATCCATCATGACACAGCACTGTGTTGAACAGTCAGTGAAAATGATGTGTTAGGGAATTTTCAGCTAGGAAAGCGGGGGAGGGTGTAACAGACTGTTTCTACATGAAAGAAGTGCTTTGTCCAGCATGCTAAAAATGAGCTAGTTGTTGGTGTGCAGAGCTGGAACAAGTCCAGAGTCTTCAGACCTCACATTTTCTTAGCTTTTCTTTGTCTCAGACACTGATCAGTATTTCAAACTGGTGCAAATATATCTGCCATTCTTTTTGCTTCAAAAAGAACAATAAAAATATATTATGGAAGAAAAGCATTTTGAAACTCATTTACACAGAGCAGGAGGAGTCTCTTCACCCCAGTTGGTTAGAGATGCTAAACCAGAATCAACATGGTTTTGCCTGATTTTAGGGGATGGTCTTATATGAAAATTAAGATTTATAGATAATACCAACTCATAGTTTCTTATAATGAGATCCTTTTGGGTTTTTTTTCCCTCTTGTTTTTTCCTCTTGTTTTTAAGTTTCAAATACTTACTCTATTTAAACAACCATTTGCTATTGCACTTGTTTTAATTTTGAGAGGTTTGTGGGGTTTCTTTCCTCCTTCCCTCTGGTGTTGAGTGAGAGTTTCAGAAGCACTTTAAATTCCAATACATTTTATTATTCTTTTATTATTATTTTAAATTCAGTATTGGAAAATAGATTTTCATATTTATCCATTAATACAGGTGGAGGAGGAACTGATTTTTAATCAAATACAGTGAGGAAGATAGAAAACCCCAGAAACTTACTGTTTCAATTCAAAAGTTGAAAATTTTGTGAGAAGTCATTTGGCTTTTGTTGATTAAAGTGTTCCGTTCCTTTACCTAAATGTCCTTTAAAAAATTATATAATTTCCAATTGAAAAATGAACCATACATTACCTTTCCTTATTGAAAATCTTTGTTTTCACAGAGAACTACTTTCTGCTTATCATCTTTATTACTATTGACACATTTTCAAACAGTGCCAACAGTCTCCCTTTTACTTCCAGAAAATTTCATTCAGGTAATTTTAAACATGAATATATACTTTCTTGAAAAATCAGCAAGTAGGTATGTACTTAATGAAAAAGTATTAACAATTTTACTTCTATCCTATTTCTCTAAGTTTCTGTTTAGCCCTCAACAAGAAAACAAACAAAATCAAAACCAAACAAACTGAAAAAATCTCCCCAAATACCCATAGCAATAACAAGTAAAAAAACCCTCAAACCCAAACCCTCTGTGTTCTGAGCTTTCAAAAGAAGAATGTAGAGTTAACAAAATCCTCTTTTAGACCCCATAAATTGTCTCTGGTAATACAGTGAAAGATAAAATGCCTGTAAACCCCCAAAGCTTTTCTTCAATTACTTCAGACATTGGAAACAAATGCAGCACATTTATGGTTATACTTCTAAGATTTAATGCTGGTCTAGTTCCTCTGTCTTTTGAACCAGTAGAGGTTTCATGGTTAGATCAGCATAACATTCTCAGTGCAATCCCTACACCTGAGACCTTTAAATGTGTCTTGAATATTCGTCAACCTATTAAACAATCAATTTTATATTAAAAAACTATAATGCACATTTTGGGGGTTAAAATTCCTTATCTATACTGAAAAAACCACAAAATATAATTCTTTTACCTATCGAGTATTTCTTAAAATATAGATTATCATATAAGAAAGCACTAAATGATATCTGGAATCTGGCATAAAAATCTCTACCAAATAGCTATAATCTTATGTGCTGAATCATGAATTGAAAAAAGTCTCTTAAATAAAATCTTTAATTTTAAATGCTGTTACATTTTGACAGACACCATATAGTCTCACCTCCAGAATAAATTGTGTCTACATGAGTTCAAACATTGAAGCATGCATATTTTCTTTTATATAGGTATTTGTCTCTTATCAGAAGGTGTCCCATCTAGCTGACCAACAGTATACCTCAATCAGGGTTTTTTCCCCTTCTTTAGCTTTTAATCCAAATTATCCAGAAATGTGAAATGAAACAAAATTGATGGTGGAATTTGACCACAACTAGTGTACTTTTCAAGAAGATTGTCATGAGTAGCAATGAAATCTTTAAAGCTGTTAAATTATTTTGTTCACAAATTATAGAACCCAGAGCTTTAGTCTGTGCTGTTTGATGTAACTTTTCATGATAGTGCCAGGAACATAAAATCTCCAGCATATGATCTTTGTCTGATCATCTGGCTGAACAGCCAGTTTATATTAGAGATGAAAAATCCATCTTAATCTCTTTCTTTTTTATCCTAAGAAAAATCTATTGATACAGTCCATTGAGATCTAATAAAATATTTTTTGAGTTTTTGATCTGTGCAACCAATAACCTGAAAATGATGATTTGGCTCAGTCATTAGTTACAAGATAGGTGTACCTGCAAAGAATATGGAACAATAGATACCTGCACATAATAACCAATCAAACATATATTTTTTTATTTAATGCAGTCTTGAATATTCGACTTGTGAACAGTGCCACAAAAATAAAGGACATAACCAAATCTGAGAGTCCTGGTGTTGTGTAGAAGACACCAAAGACAAATGAACCAAACTTTCATATGCAGGTAGCACATTTTTACTTTACATAATTGCAAACCAAATTCAGTGAATAACATGGCAGCTGATAACAACCCTGTTTAAAATATTAAAATACAGGTTAAAAGCTCACATACCAGCTAAGATCTTTCCTAAGTCACCTTTGCACTGACCTTGGTAACTAAAGGATGTGTCTATGTGATCAGATGCACTGACTGGGCTTTTGGGGTTTTCTCATGACTGATACAGGATAGAAAATTAATCCATGAGAACATTTACTAAGAGGGCCACAATGTGTTTCTTGGTTGTTAATATACACCACAGAATATCAGGTCACTCACTGAAAAAAGATGCTGTCCATGTGAGGTCTTTCCAAATAAGTATCTGATGCTGACATCTTTCTTTCTGCACTGTGAAAAAAAAAAAAGAATAAAACTAAAATAACAAAACAAAAACAAAAGCAAACAACCCAAAAAACCAAACACATAAAAGTGTGAAGAATAAAATATTAACAAAGATAATGTGTATATATTTATTTAGAAGAATAACTGCTTTAATGAGATTCTTAATAATTTTTTTGCCGTTATATTCACTTAACTTTTACACAATCTGTGAATTTAAGACTTCATAAGCAAACAAACAACACAAAGCAAACAAACAAACAAAAAAAAAAAACAACAAAAAAACCCCCAAAAGTTAATTGTGTTCAGCAACAATTTTTGCATCAGTCAGAAGTATATGCAGTTCATCTGCTGAAAACTGCAAGGGACCTATGGGATGTGCATTTTTTTTACCTCAAGTTAACATGAAGATAATTAATTTTTAAAAGAGGAGGTGAAAACACAGATCAGAAAATCATCAGAAAGCAAACTAATGAAATATCTATATGGTTTTGAATAAAACTGAAGTCTGAAGAGGATTGAAATTACAGCGTACAGTCTCCTTGCCTATGACTTAATTCTTATGGTCATCCTTCAGCAAGCAGCACTAGAAGCCATATCAAGAAAAATTTAAAAAATAATTTGTGATTGAAAGTCCTATTTTTTTTTTCTGAGAGAAAAAAAGATCAGCTGATTAAAGGAAAGTATAGAGAAAGAATATTTTTTTTTTACTTCCGTAAAGATGAATCAAGAACTAATTTGATTTTCTAAAGAAAATTTAAAAAATAAAATTTAAATTATAAAACTGCCTCTCCTCAACAGTCTTGCATTGTCTATCCAGAGGGAATGGGTGTCTGTAGAAATAGAAGTTCCATCACAATTTTTCTGTGTGTGAGTGTGTCTGTGTCTGTGTGTCTGTGTGTAGAAGTAATTTTCAGATATCAAAAAGCCTTCTATGTATTCCCAGTGACTGAAGTGGGTTAGACCTGGCAGTGTGGTTAACTCCTTGAAGCCTCAGATAGCACTGGTCATGACAGTGCTACAGTCCGTAACAGCACAGAAAAAAGGAAGTAGAAATAATCATGCCAGACAGTGGTCTGGTTTAGTTCTGTAGATGTCAATTATTTGAACTCTTTGATGTTATACTGCCAAATTTATCTATTATGCTGCAATACTGATTTTCCATATTCATAAACAGAATTTAGTACACATAGTGGTTGTTGGTTTATTTTGTTTTTTAAAAAGGGCATGTTTTCCATATATTGATTGATAAGTGAACTGTCTAAAATGACTAGTGAGTGAAATAGTTGATATACTCAAATCATTCAGAAGGAGTTTGCCATCTCTTTAAAACTCTGATATAGGAGGAAAAGGGACACAAGATGAGCAATTAAAAGGATCAGCTGCCCTTTGAAATTTGGCTTTTGGGGTGCAGTCTACTTACTGGATAGTGCTCTCATTGACTTGCTTATAAACTTCCATGTTTTAAGGTCAGAGTTGATAAGTGATGTCCTACTGAGTGTCCTAGAAGCTTAAAAATTAGCCATATTATATTTTTTATCCAGTTAAAACAGACTCTTCACTGCATTCACAATCAAAATACCAAACATTCCTCTGCCCAATTAGTTTTATTACAGTGACATGTCATACTGACATAATCTGGTCAGAACACCTGGTTCAATTTCATCTCTCTAAGCTGAACCTTTAAGTAGTGGTATTTAAGTATTTTTCACATCTGTAACCCAGTGGAATAGAAAAGGGTCAATTTGAGAGGATAGAAAGCAGGAAATAACTAATACAAACAGAAATATGTCCTCTTTGAAGGACAATTCAGACTACTTCTGAATCCCATTGAAACTTTTTTGCTATATACACATGATTTTTATGAGTTCAGCATCATAGTCCACAAGATTTCTTCTCCCTCAGTCATTCTCTCCACCTCAGCATTGCAGCTTTTCTTTAAAGAGCATCCCTGATTAAAGAATCGAAATTTAGTGATCACATTTGCAGAAGTCTTCAGTATGCAGGAGCTCTCTTTGAAAAACTTGACCACTTCAGTTAAGTGTCTGACCAGAAGCTACTGAGTGGTCTTTGCAAAAATCTGTCTCACAGGTTCTAGAAAGTAGTTTCTCTAACTGGAAGCAGTTATTTTTGAAGACTGGGTACAATTCATTCTAAATTTGCCTGCTTTCTGCTTAGAGGCAGCACACAAAGCATGATAGCATAGCATTATGCTTAATAAGCCACTTTCGTGCTGTGAACAAAGGGGTAGATGACATAAAAATTCCCCAAATTCTGAAAATTGCAACACAGACTCATACTTACCAGTTAATTAGACCACAAAGAGTGTATGTATATAACTTTTCCAGAGAAAAGACTGGATTTTTGTCACATACACATACAAAAATATTTTAAGATATATACCTATTAATACACACACATATTTAAAAAATCTTTTACATTAAATAACCAGGAAGCTAACTAATAAATCACTGGAAAATAATTTAGTTTGGCCAATGAAAACATACATATTCAAATATCTATTTCAAAATTCTAGTTTACATATGTCCTACAAGTAATCCTGCCTATTCCATTTTACTGAAATTCAGAGACAGAAAGCAGTGTAAGAGTTAGGGGAAAAAAATCATGGTTTACTGAAGTATGCACCATATGACGTGTAGGTGTGTCTATAGAGCTGACTAAGAGTTACAGAATAGAAAAAACCCAATCAATATAACCTCTTAAAAGCAAAGGGCTGAGAATGGAATTCATCACAGTCTAATACTTTTGTAACGAGTCATTTATTGACTTACAGTATTCATTTTTTTTGGACTCTACTTTTATTAGAAAAACCTTATTTTTGCTGTGGCTCATGAAATCACAGAGACCACTTACTTGTTTTCTGCATGATTTTAGATTATTCACAATACTATTTTTCAAGGTAGTTTCCTAATTTATTTTCTGTCATCAAAGAGCTTTGAGAAATCCTTGCAAATCCAAGTAGATATGCTAAGGTATAAAAATGGTAAAATATGTAGTAACTTCATTCTCCTACAACAGATTTGCTCATACATATCACCCACTTTTCTGTGCACTAACAACAAGCTGAGAGGCAATGAAGATGCTCTCTGTCTTTGAAGTAGATCTTAGAAGAAGACACTAAGTACACTGAATAGAATTTAAAAAAAGAGCTTGCATGAGATCTGATTAACAAAAGTTCGCACAACACACAATCCTCTGTTTAATCTGCACAACACACTTCCATTTGTCTTAATGAAGCCCAAAGTTCAGACTCAGAAGTAAGAAGGTAATTGTTGTCATTTTACTGTAAAAAGTGAATACTTCCTTCATGTAATAGAGTACAAGGTCTGCCTCAGGACAAACTATACTTACTGTTTTAATGCTACTACTCTCAGAGCCTGAGGAAAAGAAATCCTTCATTTTTTCCTCACTGCATCTGAAGTTTTTGACTCCAAGAGCAGAGAATTCTTCTTTTGGAGTTTAGTGTTGGAAATAAATTTCAGCATCTAACAGAAGGAATCACTGGCACAGATATTAATTAAGTGGCACTAATCACTTACTGCATTGAACTTTCTCTGGAGTTTTTGTAAGCAGTTGCAAATGCCGGGTAATCTCATTCATTCCTTTATTTGTGTTTGATCTCTGACACAAAAACTTTGAAGCCACTGTGTTTATCTTAAAAAAAAAAAAAAAAAACCCTCAAATATTCTTAGGATTTTTCTTTTCCATGGCAATTGCCTTGGATTTTGAAAACATGAAAACTAATTTCCTTGGTTTGTGTTAATGCCCCAGCATTCCTAATGATTTTCAGATCCTTTGTTTTCACCCTATTTTAGCAGACATTCCTATTTGTAAGATCGTTTTTATTTTTCCCCAAATTTCCTTCTCTTGGGAAATGGAAAAATACTCCTGAAAGTATCTCGAAGTTACTTCTGGTCATCTGTGATCTTAGAAAATAAATTTTAGTCCAAATTAAGAAAGACAGAAGGTCCCAGAGTGCAACCCAAACATGATCCCGGCATCTTACTCCAAGAGAAAATCCATCCTCAGAAAAAAATAGTTTAAGTCACTGCAGTAGAATTCATCCTACCTAATGTTAAGTGCCTATACTTTAAATGTCCTTACTTGCTCAGATGAATTCTGTTACTATTGCCTCTTTAATTCCCATGTGGTATAAAATAATACTGAATTGACCCAATTTTCCTGCAGTTCTCTCCTCCTCTGGCAGCATCACAGCCAGACTTCCCATTTCCAGCAGTAAAAGTGTATTCTAAGTAAAACTTACTCATGGTATCAAGTAAGACTTTAATTGTGAATTTGTTGTTCTTTTGGAAAAGTAGTTCTCATTAAAAAATTATGGATTAATCATATTTTAAAAGCAGACAATGAAGTTAATATAGGGACTCTATACAAAGCTGTAAACACACAATATACATAAAAAGTCATAAGAAATATTTCCTTTAATTTTACCTAAATCTCACATTCTAACTCTTTTTGTGTGTCCTTTAATATCTTCCTTCAAAACATATAAATCTCTGACTATTTCTTCCCATTTTAAAATATTTTTTGCTTCACTATTCTACTTGGTGTCTTAGCTCATATTTTTCTCTACCTAAGTAAATTATTCTCTGCCTGAATTTCCTCTTTTTGACTGTTCCATTTATTTTTTTGCAGTTTCTTGTAGTCTGAACAGTTTGATATTTCACTGTATCAAAACTTCATTACTTGGAATGCTGTGATTTAGATCATTTAAAGAGAATAAAACCACAATTTTCATAACTATATAGACTGGTGAACTACATTATTATCACTTTTTCTTCTTTTTTTTTTTTTTTTTGTCCAGAGCCATAATGTCCTTGTAGAAAGGTGAATGGAAAGAACTAAACGTATTATTCAAAATAAATGTTAAACATAACCAACCTCTTACATATCTGTAATGATTAATTTAATTTGTGTTACATACCTTTACTTAGTCATTGTATGATCTTGTCTACCTTTTTAGCTGCAGCTACAAATTGGCCTAATATTATTATTTCAATTTTTTTTTTTTTTTTACCAGAACTCCTCAGTTTGGGGAAGGAAATAAGAAGGTGCATACCTGTTTTATGTAATCCATACAAGATATTTCATTATTTCTTTTCCACTGAGCTAATTGGTTTATATTCTGTAGCAT
>VZRZ01003833.1:92933-144686 GCA_013398175.1 Climacteris rufus | reverse complement strand
TTTTTTTTTTTTTTGTCCAGAGCCATAATGTCCTTGTAGAAAGGTGAATGGAAAGAACTAAACGTATTATTCAAAATAAATGTTAAACATAACCAACCTCTTACATATCTGTAATGATTAATTTAATTTGTGTTACATACCTTTACTTAGTCATTGTATGATCTTGTCTACCTTTTTAGCTGCAGCTACAAATTGGCCTAATATTATTATTTCAAATTTTTTTTTTTTTTTTTTTTTTTTGTGGTAGTCTTATAAATGTAAAATTATCCTGATGTTTATAAACTGTTCAGGTCGTGTCTCATGTNGCTGAGTCTTCTTCTTCCTCTCATTATATTAATTATTATATATAAATGTTACTCTATAACATATTTGTTTTTATATTAATTATTATATATAAATGTTACCCTATAACATATTGCTTTGTACCTTTTAAAATTAGAAAAACACTCTTGGTAAATGAATGAATCTGACAATTTGTTTGTTTGAAAAAAGAAGACTGAGCTTCTGAAAAAAAAATCTTAACTTTTTAAAAATAAACTTGGAAAAGGAAAAGATATAATCTAGACCTTTCTTGGTAAAGGAAAACATACTTATCTTGCTCATTAAAAGTAAATGCACACACATGCATATTTAAAACAGGCATGCGTCCAGGAAAAAAAAAAGAAATTCCTTTACAGAAAAAATTAGTAATCTTCCCAGGTAGCAAATATGCTTTTATAAAATAATTCACCCGTTCTTTGACCAGAGTATATTTCCTTGCTTCCTTTTATTTTATCATTTCAGTAACCTGTATTTGCTGAGGAACCAATAGATTGTTAATTTTTAGGGAAGAAGGAAGCAACAAAGAGAGGCAGGGAGGAAGGGAAGGGAAAAAAGTGGTATTTGATTCAATTTCCTCTCAAACAGTTAGGAATTATTTTAAGAATCAGAGATTCTGATACTGCACAGACTATTGAGTACATCTGTGGTTGGCTGTGTGATCCACTGCTTTGGTTTTCCAATCTCCCTTTCTCATCACTGCAAAAGCCCCTTCACAAGTTTGAAGTAAATAAACTTCTAACCATCTCTGCATGGCCACTCAAATGTTCATTATGGCCCAGAACACTCTTCAGCTGGATTGTAAAAGTGTCCAACACCATCCACTTTCCTGAGGAAATTATTTAAATAATTGTGAAACACTTTCTTCTTGTGTCTAATCAGAATCTCCCCAGGAGTAACTTGTGCTCATTACTCCTCATCATTTCCATGTGGCTCCTTGTATAAAGGGCATCTCCATTTTCTCTGTAGATACACTTTAGAAACTGGATGATGATAAGGTCTCCCCTAGGCTTTCTTTTCTCAAGGCTGACCAAACCCAGATCTCTCAGCCTTTCCCCACATTGCAGCTTCCCAGTCCTTGGATCATCTTTGTGGCCCTTCTCTGGATCCTCTCCAGCCTGCCCACATCTTATTTGCTTAGCAGGGAGCAAAACCTAACACAGTATTTCTGGGTGTGGCCAGACAAGCACAGAGGGAGATAATAAAGTGATTTCTTTATCTCTGCTGGTGATGTTCCTGATTCACCCAAGCATTCTGCTGGCTTTCTCTGTCAGAGCAGAACACTGCTTGTGGTCCACTGGGATCCCTGGGTCCCTCTCTATAGAACTGTTCCACAAATGGGTAGATGCCAGCCTGAGATACACTCCTGGATTATGTCTTCCCAGGTGCAAGACCTTATACTTGTCCTTGTTAAACTTCATAAGGTTCTTGATAGTCTTGTCTAGCAGCTTATCCAGATCTTTCTTCAGGGTGCCTCTCCCTTCTGAAGGGTCTCCTTCCCCACTCAGTTTGGTATTATCAGCAAACTTCATCAGAGTACATTTGATCCCATTATCCAGATCATTTTCGAAGACACTAAACAGCATGGGATTCAATATGATTTCCTGGGGGACCTCTCTTGTGACAGACTGCCAATCTGAAAAGCACCTATTTGCTACCACCCTCTGGGTTCAGCCTGTCAGCCAGTTCCCCACCCACCATGTAGACCACTTCTCTATATCATAACACAGATCCAGACTGCTCCAATAATTCAATAAAACAAAAATGGAGAAGATTCTAAAAATGGTAATTAGCATTTTGTGTTAGATCCAAACAAAGTCCACCAGGGAGCAAATAATGCGGTCAGTCTGTTAAAAACGTTGAAGGATCTGATTGCATATAGAATATATGGTCAAGTGAGTGGATTGTACAGGACTTTGCAGGGTGAAAACCTTCTTGTGTTTTGTCACCTGAAGAATGCTCAATTTTGTGTCTATTTATCAAGGAAATACCATAATTTGAAGAAAGAAAATAATTTAGTACTGAAACTGTAGGCTTCTCTTCGTGAGTCATGTAAATCTGTGGCTTCAGGTTTTTGTTGGTTTGTTTGGGATTTTTTGTGGAATTATTCCAGCAAGTATCCTTTCATATTAAAATTCTAACCTTCTTCCTACCTTTGCATAGCTGTAAAAACATTTGCCAATTTACTTCCCCTAACAGCTTGCAGCTCTATAGCACTATCCAGAAATTACCTGATTTCTTTTCAATACCCTCAGCTTCTCTGTATTACAGCTATGCTGTGTCAGCAAAGATATTTTTAGTGACTTTTACTTCATCCTCAATTTCATTCTCATAAAAGCTTGTCATCCAGTCCTTCTGCTTTTTTTTTATCACTCATTCCCATGAAAATTTCAATCTTTTTTAAACACACAGGCATTTTTCTACATTACCTGTTTCCATCATTCCAGTGATGTCCTACACTACTTAAAAAGTACCACAAAAATACTCAATATCAGTTTGACAATTTGAGTCTGCTGACTCTTTTTTTCCCCATTTGCTTTGCAATAGATATGTAACTATTTCCTATATCATCCAAATTTACCTTCTATCTCCCTCATAACTGGTAACAGTAACCTGTAAAAATGGTACATATTCATGGGACCTCTATAAAGAGTTATTTAACATGAAAGAATCAAATGAGTCAAACACTGTTCTTGAAATTAATCTGATCAGTTAAAAAATTAATCAGATCAGGTTACAAACCTTTATTTTCTCAGAGAATGCATGCTAAACATCATGTTTTGTGAGATTGTGAAAAGATATTTTCTGCATGTGTATAACAAAGCTCCTAGATGAGAGCATAGTCATCTTAATTTGGAAATCACAGATCGTGATATAGTACAGTGACATTTCTTCCCAAGAAAAGAAACCAAAGTTAAATCAGGAAAAGTGTGGGGAAAAAAAGTGAAGAGGAATACAAGTTTACCATGATGTATCTCCAAAACTGGATATTTTGACAGATTTTGTAGATGTGCATGCAGAGCCACAGCAAAATGCACAAGCATATATTACCTGATGAACAGATTGGCCATCTGTGTTAGCTTCTGCTGACATGATTTATGAAAGTAGTTTTATATATCATATAAAAGGATTATCTCAAATACGTAAATAACTGTTTTATTTCAAATCCCACTCCATAATAATAGCATAACAGCTGCTAATATATTGTACATGTTTTATGCTTTCACATATATATATGAATGTGCAATAGAGAAAGAGAAAGAAAGGTAAAAGAGGAAACTGTCATTTTAATTTGTGAGGAAAGCTTTTTCTTCAGTCTCTCTGTACTAACACTTGTCTACACCTTACATTTATCTAAGCTATTAAAATAGACTGCAGTGGCCTGAGGACCTGATTTAAGGTTAACTGCAAGAGATTTTTTAATTTGTTGCCTTCCTCCTTATGAGAAGTACAGCATTTGAGACCCAAAAGTATCACACATAGACAAGGTTCTGCAACTCCCAGACTTCCATTTAATGAGTTTGAGAAAGGATTTCTGCTCAGTGTCTAATAGTGCGTCCTTTCAGCTGTACAAAAGAAGAGAATATAGAAATAATCCTATTTTTTTTTCAGTATAAAAATTACAGAGTTTTATCTGTATAAAACCAACCTGTATTAACTAAAATAGTTCAGCTATGTATATTAAGGGCAGCTCTACCAAATTAAACTCTCTATAGCACACTATCATAACCCATAGTTCATCAAGTGCTCGAACGGGACAATTAGTACATGTAATCAAAATCTGTTTTCTAACACTTTGCTAAAAGATGGTACATTCCAAGGCTGAATAAGATATCTTTATACATATATTTTTAAATGTAATTTTGCCATTGCAAATGAAATATTAGTCTTTTATGTCATAAAAAGCAGATTTTAAACGGAAAAAATTACTTGATATTGGAAAAATATATTAATATGCTAGTTCAGTCAATAATATTCATAATTTCTTTTGTTTCTGTAGAAAACTACATTTCTGATGAAGTAGCACTGTGTATTAACCTGAGCTTAGGATGTTTAAAAAGAGGCAAATTCTCACCCTTCTATGTACACCTATGATTTACTATAAATCAACCCTAAACTTCAATGAATATTTTCAAATTAACTCTTTTCCATTGAAGTATATGCCTATATATTTTGTCTCATAATCTTGCAAATGAACAGTTTTACATGTTATGTTGCATCATCTCCATGAGCCCTAAAGCATTAAATATGATTTTCTTAAGCCTGCTCGTTACGTCTATAAGGCATGACTAAAAGTACTGAGTGATGAAGAGTGCTCAATTCAGTGTTCCTTTGCATTTCTGCATCAAATATTAGGATGCAGAAGAGTGTGTCTCTATTTTAGGAGTTTAATTTTATTAAAATTTGTCCCTTTAGACCTTTATAGAGTGATGGATCTTCTGCACAATACACTGTATCACAACTGTAGCCATGGTTGAATACACTTCAGTAATATATTTCCTGAGTTCTTTGTGCTAATATAATGAACTACATCATAGCTGAAATTCAAAATGTAGAAGCTGTTTTCTTATCAGTAGAAGGTATTTCTGTATTGAAAAAGTAAACCTTTTCTGCAGGTAAATATGTTTTTTTGTAAATCAGAGATTCAAATTCTGTTTAACTGTATAGAATTTAGAAGTTAGAAACATATAACAAAAGCAGTACCTGGGGTGTCTTTGTTGCATTTCAACTATTCAGAGTAAACAAGTGCTGTAATGCATTTTTTATGTACTAAGTGTCTACTTGAAGTATTGTTTTGATCTTTCGAGTTCTAACTTAGAGGAACAAACAAGTTCTTTTTCATAAATGCTGCTTACTTTATGTTCTTTAATTTTATATTATGACATCAAATTCCAAATACAAAAATAAGCTGATTCTAGGAAAGTGGCTGTGGATATTTATCATCTGGTTTCCCACCCTCCTTCTTTTATAAAGACAAATGACTAAAGCCACTTGCAAAATTTGATTATCTCCTTTATCTTCAGAATAACCTCACAATGATCCGTAAACATTAATGGATACAGTCTAAGTACTTATATATGTCAGAGTGGTGGTCGTCATGTAGAAAAAGCACACACATTCTAAGACTACTGTGCTGTTTTTGTGAGTTCATTTTCACAGTCAGGAAAAATGTGAGAGTGTGTCCACTTGGAGATTTGCAAATGCTGCCTTCCTTTTGTAGATACTGTAGATAGATGATAACTATCACAAAGATACTCAAGAAAATAAAGTCTTCTACCTGTAGAGTCAGCTTTCTAAGTCAGTGTTCATCCCAGCAGCAGAAGTATGAGAGTAACTCAGCTTAATTTGGGGACAAATTAAGAAGTAAAGTACTCCAGCAATATGCTAATAATAAAGACAGGAATGTATTAATGACAGCTGAATAGCTTGTCAGACAACTCTTAAATACTTTTTTGCATCTTAATGGTTAATTAAGAAATGGAAGACTGACAAACATTGAGAGAACTAGAAGTCTGAAACTACATGAAATTACAATACTTTTTGTATATTATTTGTACTTTTATAAACTTTATGTTAAACTGCGTACTTGTGGTACTCCATTGTTCTGAAGGTCACTGTGACATAAGAAATTAATTGTAAGTGCTTAAAATTAAAATCGTACATTCCATATTAGACATATAAATACGTGGCCTTAGAAATAGGCCAAAACCCTGCAGTTCCAACTTGATTCTCATTCCTACATTGCATATTAATAGGAAGACTGTGGTCCTTTTGCACCATGCATCAGAAGAAATTTATTTCAGGAGGGACAGGAACCGTCCTTGACTTTGATAAAGAATAACTCCATATAGAATCTACTTTGTGGCGTTAATGATCCCAATAGTTTGTTTGCAGGCTGTGTGGAAGAGCTTGTTCCCTGGCAGGTGCAGCAAACTTACCATTTTTCACCTAGCAGGGGAGCAGTTCAAGAACTAGAGGATAGATAAACATGACTGAACTGATGAACTGGCAAGGCATGGTGTGTTCAGATATCTGATTTAAGATGCTTTCATTCTAAATTCCTTTCCAGGTTCACAAAGAATGCACATACATTTGTCATGGTGGCAAAGCCCTTCTCACGCAATATGCACTTTAAACTGTACTTTGTGAACATAAAATTTTACTATGAATTGTCTCAACACAAACTGACCTTGCTTTTTATAACTACTGGGAATCAAAAAACATTTGTATTCATATGCCTGACTTTCATTCTCAGAAAATAAAGATTCTTTAGATATGAGTGTGTCACAGAGAGTGAAATTAGTGTACCGTTCCTGTAGTTTTCTTCATATACACACATACAAACACTTATAAATCACAAAGATATATTAATTTAGTTAATAATAATAAAAGCAAGTTCCAATAATTTTGGATATATAGTTGAATGTTCCCAAAAAGAACAGAGATTTTTAACAAAATAATAATTTAATTTATTATCTCTGAGAGTCCTGTTAAATATCAAAAGAAACATAAATATTAATGGAGACTTAGATTTTCTTTTCGAAGATCACAGTTCTACTTGTTAAAAAAAGAATACAAAGTTGAGATCTTTGTGCTTAAATGTGTAAGCCAGTCTCACTGTGCTCCATCAACTTGTGAAAAAAATATATACATTTTTCTTGTGAAGGAAGTAAAAGTCATGTAACATCTTTCATACTCTAAGTACATCTTGGCGAAGAAAATCCATAAAGTTGTAGAATCCCTGATCAGGCACCATAAGAGAGTACAGCAAAGTAAAACTTTTAATGAGCAAATACTTCATAAAGCTTCTCCCCAACACTTGCTTTGGTTGCTAAAATGAAGTTTTTGAGCCAGTGACATAACTAGCTTTTATTTCAGAGATGGATCAGGTCTTTAAATTTCAACTTATTAAAATTGATTTGGGTTCCATTTATGTAATTGAGAACAGGATTTTTGCCAGGAAAATTAAACTCTTTTGACCGTTTGAATGAGGAAGTTTTGTACAGTCATCTATATTTTATTTCTACTGTAGTAGAACTGTCGGAGACTGAACAATTCTTTTCTTCCCCTCTAAATCAATTCCATTATGAATTAGAGCCAAAAGAAAATGTAGTTCCCCAAGCCCTATGTAATTCACATTTATAGGTGCCGAAATATATATCTAAAATCTGTAAGTGGATATTTACATACTTGTATTTCAAGTTCTCAAATGCACAAAATTTTGACTGTTAACATAATGAGAAAAAGCTCCAGTCTTGACAGCAGTGAGCAGCTCTAAATACAGCCACTGGAGTTAAGGGAATTTATCATGGTAGAGCTGCCCAAGTGTTCTGTCTTTTTTAACCATGTGTGTCCTCTGTGCAGTTCCATCTTAGAGACCGTTCCCTTTTGGCTCACTGTCTTTCCCTGGAGAAGGCAGAAACTGGGTGCTCAGGCAGAAAATTAAGCTTTGGGAGCCAAATGATGTTCAAGCTCTCCCTGCCACAGTGCAAAAGAGAGAACATGCCAGGTGATGGTGTTCTGATGTCCCATGGACACCTATCCCTTGCATTGGACTAGAGTGGTTTACATGCACCTCAAACAGACTTAAGCAAGAGAAGGCGCAACCAAGTGCTTTGGACTGGTGTAAGGCAGAAATAGCAGCATGAGTTTTGTGGCCTTAGTTGGGTGTAGTGGTTTAGCCCCGGCTAACGGCCAAGGCCCCACTAGTACTGCTCTTTCCCTCTTTCCGAATAGAACTGTGTTACTAAACCATGATAAGAAATGCTGGCAGAGGAGCAAAATCAGGCTGAGACAAGGTCAGTGCTTCTAAGTGATAAAGTGAATTTATTACCGAGTCAAAGGAGCAAGCAAAAACAAAGGAACATCTCCTAAACATTCTTCCTCCGCCGTCCTCCCATCCTTTCCCCAATAAAAGCTTCACAGCCCTCTCTCTTCTCCCAGATCGTAAGGGGAACCCGGGGAGGGGGTTTTTCTCTAATTAGTTTAGTCCTTAGATGCTCAGGTGTTTCCTCTTCTTAGCAATTATACCTGGAGGGGTCTCTCTCTTTCTCTCCTTTGACACCATGGCACGGTTTGCAGAAGTTGGCATGCAGCCCGCCCAAAACTGCCGCCGCTGTTTCCTCCCAGATCAGGCTGGTCCACACTTAGGGTGGGGGTGACCCAAAGCTTCTTTACCTCACCGACTCCTGCAGTTCAACCCTTCTAGGAGTAGAAGCAGTTACTGACTGTGTCCATTCCTCACCAGACCAAAGCCCCTTCTGTAGGAGATCACTCCTTTCTGCACCATCTCTGCTCCATCCTCCCTCATCGGGCTGGTCTCTCTCTTAGGGTAGGAATAAAACCAGGCTTCTTTTAACATAATTGACTCCCTTCTTGATTCAGGAGCAAAGTCCTTGGTCCCCACCAGACACAGCTACTCTTGTGGGAGTTCACTCCCTCCTGCACCGTCTCCGCTCCAAGTTTGATTAAAGTTTCTCAACACAGGCTTTGAAGATGTGTCAGCTCCAATGATGCAGGAACCTCCTTCTCCATTGCTTCTCTTCTTTGGCAGACTGGCAGAGTTTGCTGGTTCCGATATCTGATGGTTCAGTTGTTCTTCTCTGTTGTTTGCTATACTCCCTCTCCTCCGCCTAACCTACAACCTACGTGACTACAGGGCTACATGGTGCATGCCTGCGTACTACAGAGATTGCTTCTTAAATATACTGTCACAGAGGTGTTTCTCTCCTTCCTAATTGGCCCAACTGTGGAAAACAGCACATCAATCTTCCAGGAGCCATCAGAGATAGGCCCTGACTGGACAGCTGTGGGAGCTTCTGGAAGCTCCTTACAGGAGCCATCTTTTGGCCCCTACCACACCCAAAAAGCTAGACCTCCCAAACTCCTCAAACCACCACATTGGGATACCAGGAATCTCATCTTTGAATCTAGTTCAAGTGATGCTGATAATGTTTTTGATATGTTTTGATGAAATTTCCATACCCTCAACTCACGTATTTCCTGACCCAGATGTTACATATGTTACATAGAGACATATAGTATAATTGAGACATTGGCAATCAAGATAATTATCACTCAAAATCATCACAGATCTTGCGGATTTCCTCAAAAAGTCTTGGCAATTTTTAATTATTTTTCCCCAACCTTAAAGCAAACTTCATTGTCCAAAGAGGGAACAGAAAGGAAGGAAAGGAAGACTGTGGTAAAAAACCCAAAGTTGAATTTTAATATAATGATCAGAAACCAATAGTAGGTAACTCTTTTCTTTTGAACTTAAGTGCTTATTTTTGCAGAATAGAATGATTTCAACTTCAGATTTCATCTGAATCTGGATAAGGTGAATCCCACTCCAGGTAAGACCACAGTGTAGGTAGCATATTAAAGTTTGTTGCATATTAAATCTGTCTTCAGACGTATCTGAGGGATAAAGTGCAAATTAGATCACTGTGTAAGAAACATTGGGAAATTAATCCTTCCAGAGATAATTTTTTTATTGTTGTATAGATTAACACAGGCTTAATCCCTTCCTTCTTTAACAGTTCCTTCTCCCTCCTCTCAAAAAACCCTACCAGCTTCTCAAGTCTCCATGACAATGGTTATTTTAAAACCTGAATGAATTTGAAGATCATAGCTCTCTAGCCATCACTGATGCAGTTTAGAAAGTTTGGTATGGTTTTCCACTCAGAGGAAGTGATAATGAAGAACAGAAGAGAGATGAAAACTCATGACATCCTTCCTCTCCTTACAGTCCCCTTGGGAATCCACTCAGTAAAAAATAAAAGTAAGAATGTTCTTATATATGACTTAGGAAAGCAAACCTGATTGGAAACAGCCCAGTAGCTAGCAGGAGAATGGAATGAGAAGACTCAGTAGGGAATGGAAATAAAAATACAGAGAAAAAGTGAATAAAATGTACAAAGAGCTGTGATAGAAAGAGTATTAGTTCCAGTTTAATCAAGGGACATACTGTTGTGGTTCATGGACCTCTTCACTCAAACAGTAAATGCATCTGTGCTGTTTTGAAGGAAAGCAATCAGAGGAGACTTTTTTGGAAAAGTGGTACTACTCACATAAAGACTATGCATTCTCCAAAAGAAAATCAAGATCTTTCTCTTAAAAATGTGTTAAGAAAAGCTGAAAATCACTACTGAGGAATCTTTCAAGATTGTTGATTTATTTATGACAGTTTTCTTCAAAAGAAGGATGGAAATGTCTCCCTCAAAAATAACCCAAACCAGCAAGGAATTGTGTAAATAACAAGCTATACAGTGCATACATTTTTAGAGAAAAAACCCCAAAGTTTATACTTGCTAATTAATGAAATATATTTAATGATATGTGTATCGTTGGTTTAAATGGGAATATTTGCATGTGGAATAGCTCAAGTGAGCCATGTAAACAAAAATATTTTGAGGACACAAATAGTGAAGAATCAAGAGAGGAACATAATTATGTTGAGTTCAAGTATGCTATTAAATGCAAAATAATGATGCTGAAATTGGTTTCTATAACCACAGACAGAACACCAGCTCTATTTGGATACAAAGTTTCATGGCTCGTCATCATCAACAAGCAGTCAGAGGAAAAGTGATAGACTTGACACACGGCAAAGGATTAGTGGTTAAAAAAGTAAACTCCTTTCAGGGAAAAGGTGTTTAATAATACAGGTCATGTAATATGCTATAGATACTCTTCAAAGACAGAATTTTGCAAAATAAGGTGGACTGTCCTAGTGGAATTAATGCTCTAAGAAGGTGCATTGATCTTTTTTTCCTCCCCATCTCTTGTGATAACTATATGATCAATAAACAAAGAAATTCGTAAACCTTTCATGCTTCACTTTGCCAAGATCATGGTTGACTGAGTTTAGTCCAGAGCTAAAGGAGAAAGAAAAGTTTATTACACACATGCCAGGATGAAAGCATTTCTAAGTGCCTTGCAATTGAAGATATTCAAAATGAGGTTTGGGGTGTAAAACAAAGGAAAAGAATAAATTCCAGGGGATCTCAGTACACCTCCTAAAAGTACTTCAGGTAAAAACATGAAAATTAATTTGGAAAAATAAGAAAAATATTATGAAATGTGGATTTCTTAAAGACATGACTGCAAACTGTATACCCTAAAGAATATTTAGAGTTACCATTCGAATTTGTATAATCTTGTCCATGACAGCAACAGTCCATGTGCTTGACTGTAAGAGTGAATTAACTCTTACATCTGGATGCCAGTGTGTTAAAAAAGGAAAATTTTGCAAAGTAAAGAAATGTGTGCTTGGGAGAGTGGAGGAAGAAGAATAAAATATGGGTGTGAGGTGAAACTGACAGACCTTTTTCAACTATGCCAGTCATCTCCCTCAGAAAGACTTATCATATCATTTGCAAAGAAAACTTTTCAATACTTGTGTTGGACAAATCTAAGTGACTCACATGAAAGGATACATTGTCCCTCATATTTTAACAAATATTCAACAGCAGCAGCAGAAAGTATGCAGTATCAAATATCCCAATAGTCCCAAGCTGTCAATGCCAATACAACTAAACGCTTATCCAACTACTTATGCTGCTAAATATAACTAGAATTTTATGTCAGTTGATACATGCGTATTCACAGAACTGTGATGGCTAAACCAGATAATTAGTAGACAAAATAACTTCTGGTGTACTCAGCTCTACCACTGTTTTCTTCATTTGGAAAATTTATTAGCCTTAGCTTTAAAACCTATGCTTGAAACTAGATATTCTTCACCTACTCCTTTCTCTGCAAATCTGTATTTAAATAAATAGAGATTTAGATTGTTATAGAAATCTCTTCTTTCTTCACTAAGTGAAAATAATTTGGGTTGCAAAACTATGGAAGACAGACCCTTGCTAAAAGTCTTCTTTTCAAAATATATTTTAAATGTTGGTCTCTATAGCACCTTACACTTTGTTGCCTAAGCATACAAAATTATCTGTTAATTCATCTGTTCAGTCTGAGTCCCATAAATTGTGAATATTTGGAGGAGGGGGAAACCTAAGAAAATGAAGACGAAATGTGCCAATAAATATTTGTTTAAACTGAAATCGCTGCATTTTTTCCTAGCTCAGTTCCTTTGCTCAGTAATGTTAAATTAAATATAATGTAGCAGGGCACTTGGCAGAAGCTGCTGCTTTTGAGCTTTAGGTTTTGGTGGGAAGAAAGCCAAGGCAATGCCCTCAACCTTGTTCCTCCAATATCTGAACCCTCTACCTGAGCTATGGTAAAATCCCATATTTCTCTTGTGTTACCTGTATTCATACCTTAAGTCCCATATATGGCTATGTCCTAGAAAGCTCTCCCCTCCGCTGGCCACTTTGAACTACGCGGTTTCCCATTGGGTGTTTCCTGGTCCCACCTCTCTTTAAAAGAGTTCTGCAGGGCTTCCTTGGGCTCTTTCTTCTGGCTTACCCTAGCTGCTTGGATATCTCTGGACTTACTTCCTGGACCCTCAGAACGCAACACTGGATTCACAATAAATAGGCTGTTATCCCAGAGAAGAGCTCTCTGTGTAGCATTTTATTCTCGTCGGTGCTAGTACACCACGCCTGGGGAAACTCTCGTCCTAGAGGAGCCAGCAGAAACAGGTTATCTGCAGTAGCTAGAACTCTGTCCTTTGGGAGAGTTATAAAACCATTGCAACTCATCCCGGCAGGGATTCCGCTCGCATAAAGGTGCTGTCTCTACCTCGAGAGCATCTGGGTTAAGTGCCTTTAATATAAAGCATTTAAACAGTGCTAGAATTGCCCTGAAACTAGATAACCCAGCCAAAACTTGCACATCTGAATGAATGGCAAAATAATTATTCATAATTAGCAACTCATCATATTACACTGAAAACCAAGCAGAGCAATGACTATTTATTGTAATTATAATTATTAGTTTTAAAACACTATTCATGAGCATGGTGCTTTTACAAAATCAGTAAAGGTAAATTCTATGACCCTAAAACTAGGTGTCTGGAGGCAATGGGACCAGCTGAACAGAAACAGAAAAAGAAAAGGGACCGAGGAACAAAAAATTGCAGAGATAGGGCTAGAAACATATAACGGATAATGTCTTGATTATAGAACAATATATTGAATAACCTGCTTTAAAAAAAACCACTTAGCTCGTTTTCTTAGTATAACTTTGTCTTGCTAGATAGAGAGAAGAAGAATATATATTAATGTGCCCTCCTTCTTGGAGCAGAATGCCTGTTTGTAACATAACCTCTGTTTGCAAACACCTCTTTTCTTTTTTCTGTTTAGATGATCAGGTACCCAGACAGAGACTGCAGACAGAGACTCCAAAGAGACATTATGTATACACAAGCATGTGTGCAGTTTTTTATATATACACTTTTCATAATAAAGAGTACTGCACCTACATTTATGTTAATCAGCTTGTTTGCAAACACATTTATATGTATATACACACACCTACATATATGTAGACACATATATCTGTACACATATCTATGTATGTGTGTGTATGAGTGTTTTTGTAAGTATGGAATAAAACAGGTTTTTCTTTCCTACCCTTAAGCCTTCCTCCTTCCCCCCTCCCCAAGTTGTGTGCAAAATTCATTGTACACCTGCCAAAGAAGACCCAGTACTTTTTTCAGCGTTATGATGCAGCAGGTTTTGGACACTACCACCGAGACAGTGTTTATTTTGAAGCTGAACAGCTTTGTCCCTAGTGCAGTATTCTAGTTGCATGACTTGATCCAGCAGAGCCCTTTTTGTGAAATCTAGACAACAGAAAAATGTTTGCCTACTTGAGAGATCCTGTTTGACTGCTTACTCACATGAAACCACACTTAGCATAAGTAGAAGTCTCATTGATTTCCACAAAGTAATCAACATGTTCACTGAATATTAATTGTAAAACTGGAAGTCTAGGGGTCAGAGGTACTGTGAAAGTGATTTCAGTAGTAGCTGACAAGGTATGTGAAATAGATTTCCTTTCAAAGACTTCTGAGTCTGCTTATTTGAAACATAATTATTGCTATCTTTCAAATTTAGGATGGATTTCTATCTAAGTGTCCACCTATGCTATTTTACTGGTAGACTGTGTTGGTATGTCCTCTGGTGAAGCAAAAACTGTGCACTGCTTTGTGTCAAATAGGCAGTAAATTAAGTCAAAATCAAGCTCTTCAATCTCTCTCTCATTTTTATTGTATGGCTGTGGGCTAAAGTCTTGTCTTTGTTATATGTTATGCATCCTAGATTTGATGCTAGGCAGTTTGACAGACAGTACTGAGGAAGGTAAGGAAGAGAAAAAGCATCTCTTGGCATAGAGGCCCTGCATCATTAAACACAAGTCTAACTCTCACAGAATATCCTTGGCAACTGCTACAATCTGCTTCCCAGAAATCAGTGACCAGTGTTAAGTTATTAGCCATTGGACTCAGACAGCTCACTCTTCAAGAGTCTCTCTCTTAAGAAGCTTTTCATCTCACAGTCAACTTATGTATTACCTGCATCTCACACAAGTTTATTAAAACTGCTCACAGCATATGTTCATCCATATCATGCTTTTCATACATAAAGATTCCAGGATTTAAAAGCTATTCATGTGAATGCTACATATGCACACAAAGTTGTCAAATTTTCCAGGACACTGTTTCTACAGCTTAATATCAGTATTATATGAAGGCACAGTGTGTGTGTGTAAATATTATCCAAGTAGCTGTGCTCTGAGTGTCTTAATAATGTGGGGTAGCTAATAGCTACCCAGACTGGATAGGAGTTGATGAGGTCCCTCAAAAAAGCCTGAAGCTGATGCTTACAGCCTATGACATCTTTGAGATCACTAAAATTTTAGCAAAAGGAACAAATAGGCTGGGACAACTCAGCATGTGAAGAGCCTGACTAAGGTGGGAATTGTGGTAATGGTTTTTCACATGCATAGCATATAGAAGCTGTGAGTGAGCAATTGTTTACAGCTCCTAATATAAGAACTAGCAGGCATCAAATAAAACTAGCAGGTTGCTTATTCAGAAGAAACAGCAGGGAACATCTCTGCAGGCAGTGCAATGTATAGTTCGGTTCTGGAGTGTGTTACTTCAAGACTTTTTAAGAAGTTTAAAAGGTTCTACAAATTGTTGTAAAGGAAATCATGGAAGAAATTTGCTTTGAGAGATTGAAGCACAGATACAATACATTCTGCAAAGCTCTCACAGCATATTTGGTGGTAAAATGCTATTCTGAAATTCCATAGTGCCTGCTTGTACATGTACTGCTTTTTCATGGCCTAACACTATTGCACATGTGAAACTTTTGGTGGATCTGACCTGACTGACCTGCTGCTGGATCTGGCAAGGCTATTCTTACATTCTGCTCTTTGAATAATTTTTTCTGACTCTGCACAGGACTCATATCCCCAGACCTCTTCAAACTCTTTTTTCCCATCAATTATAGCAATTCACCATACTACAGTGTGCTATTTTTATGCCACTTTCATCAACACCTCCTACATATTTACAAACTCAGGAAAAGTTATTTTCACTTTACTTTGAAATGGTGTGATTATAACACATAGGTCAAGCAAACATTATTTTTATTTGCATAATCATTCTATTTTAAATTATAGATTTTAAGCCAGACAAATATCAGGTTTACTCCTTAGAAGTTCAGTGATCATGAGTTCTTGAATGTCCCTGTTGCATACCAATGGCTTCATGCAGTTATTGTAATTATATGTTAATTAAATGGAAAAAAAAAGACAAAAAGAAAATAAAACCCCACCTGCATGCAAAACCAAAACAAATGAAAAATATAAAGCTAGAAGATCCTTCTTTTAAATAGGTATCGTAACAAAAGCTTAAACCGTAGCAAAGTGCATTGAGAAATATAAAGTTTATGTTGCGGACCACATAAAAATAACATATCACGTACTTTAGGCCAATACAGTGTCATAGATTTGCCCACTTTTTAAGCTAGAGACTATCAACATGGCAGCTAAAAGAGAAATTCCTGGAGGAATCCAAGTATCTGTTTAATAGTAAGCATCAGTACTTCTCTTACAAACGGCAAGTCATCAAGAAAACTGAATGTTTTTCCTTTTAAACAGAACATCATATGTCTTAAGTGTGGTCAAAGTCAGAAAAATGGCTACTTAGAAAATACAATTCTTCAGCTGAGGTACTTATGCTTTCAACTTATATCTGTCTAGTTTGCTGGCAAAAAGAAGGAAAGGCACAACTGTCAGTGCAAAGCTAAGACCCTCAAGAGAACATCTGACCTCATGAAATCTGGTAATAAGTATCCACTAAATTCTTTGTTTTATGGGATTATATGGGATTACCGTACAAAATATGTTGAATATCATCTCTTTCTTGGACTATTGTCGTCTGTATAATTACCTATAAATTGGGCTAAATAAGTAGAAATTTGAGTGTGTAGTGCCAAAATTAGATTTGAAATTGGATCTGCTGTTAAAAATTGAGTAACACTGAAACTATTGCAAAAAAACTAATATCGAATTATACTATGGTTTGTTTTTTTTTTTTTTTTTCCCCCAGGTCTTATCCCATCCTGATCCTTCTCTGCTTCTGTTTGTCTTCTTCCTTTAACTTCTTCACCTAGCCCATAGCATTTCTCATTTACTGAGGCTGTACTCACACAGACACTTGCATTATAAGTACATCCATTTGGAGATGCATTTTTTCCCTTTTGGATCTTGAGAGGAGGAAACTGCCATGTAAGAATTATCACTTTTAATTAGTGAACTTGCAGATTGGCAGCATGTAGAAAAGCTATGACAGCAAAAGGAAATGGTATGATTTTAGCAGTGATAATCTTTATAGAGCCAAGAAACTTTCACAGCAGTTCATTAGAGAGGAGATCTGTGATTTAGGCAAGGCTGAATCAGCACTCACTCTGGCTACATCAGTAGTGCTCAACACAGAATTAAAAACCCCAGAAAAGGAGGAGCGGATCACAGGGTCATGTGAAGGCAGGGTACATTCTGTGCATACTATTCTCTCCTGGGTTTCCTCTTAGTCCTGGGAATGAATGACATAATAGAAGTGGATATACAGTTCACAGCGTGAATAATAACATGAAGACTGGTATATTTTTACAGCATCAGATGTAGTGTATACATTGCATACCTTGGGCTGTACTTTCATTGTGGAAGGATTCAGAGACTTCTGGGAGAGTATTACAGGATCTTGCAAGCTGGGAGCAACCATATGGGCTATTAGCCACTGACAAAACTGCTTCATTAAATTAAGATGGCATCAACGAGAAAAGTATGAGTGAGCAGAAATTTTACTTTTTTTGCCTCCTACTTCCAAGTAGTTATACCTGTTCCCGTAAACACAGGGTAGCATGGTAGCCCACTTTCGAGGGTTTTGAATGATGCCTCTCTGGTCTTTTCTGTAGACTCTAGTGCCCACCAGTTCTTTAAGGCAGACTTCTGATGTTAAACAATTCTTCAACAGCTGGTATTGCTGAGGAGTTTTAATGGCTGAATTAGATGAAACCAAAGTGATTAAGGTACATTTGCAATTTAGGTTTTTTTTTAATTTTGTTTTTAAAATAGTACTTGATAATAATGCCCCGTCCTTTATGAAATGAAGATCAATATGAAATATTAAGACAGTGCAATATTGAAATACCAACATTCTATTACTACTGAAAACATTGACACAAATTAAGAGAAATCTCAAGTAATGTTCTTATCACATAAGCAAACTAGAAGCTTTCCATTGCAGGCACCATATCTGGATATACATATATTTAAAACCAGCTACACAACAAAGTATTTTGCCCTTAGTCTTTCCACTGAAACTTTGTACTACATATCAAAATTATTGTATAATCACAGCATTCAAAACTTCAAGAGAGCACTAGGTCAAATTTAAAAAAAAATATTGAAATATATGTACTTTTTAACCTTACTATTGTAGGTATTATAAGAAGACATTGTAAGTACAGAATTCATGCCACTGCCTACAGCAAAATGGCAAACAGACAGCCTGACAGAAGGGGAAATTTCTCCTCTCATAACAAACTGTTCAGACTATTGGATGTTGAGCTATTTCCTTAATTTTACATAACCTCTAGGACTCTTTTTGATAGTCAGGTTTTCAGAGATAAAAAGTAGATCTCTTGAGCTTCATGTCTTCTGGCAGAGTGCTCAAATAATAAGAAACAGAAAACAAAGGAGTGCAAGTATACACAACCAGTGGAAGTTTTACAGCTCAGGTACTGAATCAACTTAATGGTGACGTAGAATTTACTCTTATTAACAGTTTTGTGTAATATAACTATTTGTTTTTAATAATGGCAAAGAAGAATCCTAGCACTAGATTACCAAGGATTTTTTTCATATCTTACATAGTACATGATCATTTTTGTACTTCAAAGAAGCAGTGTTAGCAGTCCAAACAGCTTGAAGTGAAAAATTTCACATATGATAAAGATAATACCTTCTAAATACCCTTAAATTTACACAGGTGCAGATTCCTACCTTATTTGTGAACTTTAATTTTAATTAGTTTTGGGAAGGATAATGATGTAATAAAATATGACCAAATGATTTTAAAATTCTTTACAAGCTAGAATTTGAAAAGTAAGTAGAGATGTTTCAATGACCTATGTTTTTGACTTGTGAACTTGACATGGGAATTGTGTAAAATTCTGAATTTTTTTTTCTGAGAAGCCAAGATATACTTAGATATGTCTTAATTTGGCTATAGAAGACAGGCGTACCATTGCTTCTTTGTTTTAGGGTGGGTTTTTTTTATGTCTAAATGGAAGAAAGATTTTTTCTCTTTGTTTGCTTAGGAGACAACTTAAAAAAAAATCACTTGCTTTCTGCACCAGTCTGTGGTTTTTTGTGACAGTTTTTGAAATCTTATCTTGTCTGAGCCTTGCTATAGATATTTCACACATAGACACACATATGGATCTACAATGAGAACCGGATCCTTCCTTTTTTTTTTTGTGTTTCAAATACCTTTTAAT
Source organism: Climacteris rufus (assembly GCA_013398175.1). NCBI lineage: Eukaryota > Metazoa > Chordata > Aves > Passeriformes > Climacteridae > Climacteris > Climacteris rufus. The sequence goes on along the minus strand of VZRZ01003833.1, from coordinate 125,391 downwards.
GACATTTATTTCCATCTGTGGTATACTATGGGAGAAAAAAATACTGCTTGAGTTTATGAGTAAAGAAAACAAAAGCCAAGAACAGCTAAATTAAATACAACTGAGAGAGCTAAACTGGGTGAATGCTTAGATCTTTGACTGAGCTCAAGGTTATACTTGTTCTAAGGAACATATTTGAGGCTGAAAGGCATCTTGCTGCTGTCTTTGATTCATCTCCTTTGTTCTTACAACTGTGAGTGTGTTAAGTTATTTTTGAGCTCCCCACACCATTGCAGTAATGAATATTAAAACACAGAGGAAGAAAATCAATTTAGAAGTCAATGGAACTACCATGAAGTCATTCTCCTTTGGTTCTGGTGTCAGTCCCGAGACTGTATATTTAAGTCATGTCTATCATGTGTACCTTCATGTATACAGATATTTGAATTAATTTCTTGGTCATGGGGTTATAGTTATATATAGTTATATTTGTGCTATCTGGGGTTTAGTTTAAATTGGCTTGTGTATGACTACTGTTAATATAATTGAGTTGTTAAACCCTTTTCGATGTTATTCTCCTGATGGCGTCAGAGATCTGACAAACCAAGTTCTCAAACTTCTCAATTCAAAAAACAAAAGAGAAAAAACAAAACACAAAAGTGTTTTTCCTAAAGACACTTCCTAAAACACATACCTCTGTTCTTGCAAAGAGATAAAGAAACAGAAACATTCTTAGCTTAGCAGTAATCATACTGATGGAAAATATGGGAAAGTTTTCTGTTGTTTTCTTGTTACTACTGTTTAAGTTTTTTCTTTGGGAAAAAATTATTTAAGGTTTTCCAAAAGAGTGTGATATTGTTCCTTGTAACCCCTCACTTTTCCTATGCAATTCAAAATTTATGTTTCACATACCGTTAAATGTTAGTAGAAGCTATTAAAGCTACATGTCTTGCTTATAAAGCAGGGTAACATCCTTGCAATTCGAACCTGTGAATGTCATGGTTATACAGACACATCATAGTAAAATAATAACTATTAAAGCAATACTTTCTCAGGGCAGACTGACCAGGAACAAAATTGATTTTCCTTTTCCAAAGCAGTAAAGTTTACTTCAATAGTCACAAACTAGCTGCTATATTGTGCAGACATTTTTGAACTGGAAACCCAGCAACTTGAAGAGCAACTTTGGAGAGCATTTTCTGGTAGAGCTCACTGACTTGCAGCTTCTGAAAGGAATAAATGGAATGTGCTGCTCTTTTACACGTGCAACATATTTTCAGGTTTAAAACTGGGGAGACCGGACTGGTGAATAAACAGTAGTTGTTAAGATAAAAGTGCAAAACTCTGTTTCTCTGGTATGAATATTTTTGTTGTTTTTAACGACTACATGCAAATCTACGCAGTAATGTCTGTCTCAAAGGGTTTCTTAGAAGTGCCTTTTTTGGGGGGGTTGGTACACACTGAAATAAACAATCTGCCTTAGAATATGATAAGTAGAACTAAAGAGAGCAAATCAAGTTTTAGGAAGAATATATCATAAGATATTTGAGCCAGCTACATTAAGAAATGCAAGACTAAAAATTGGTGTTGTGTGTAATTTTTAGAAAAATACCAAAGTAGAAGTACTAACATGGCCTCTCACTGTGTCTAATAATACACTGCTCTGTAAAACAATTCTTCTTTCTAATACATTTTCTGTGAAACTGAAAGCTTATAGGGGTGCCCTTTGAGTGTGGCATATCATTCAGTTCTGATAAAATGCTTCTTAGGAGCAAAGGATTTGCAGAGCTCAAAACTATAGGAATTGTTGAAAATTATTTATGTCTGTGTATTTTGTAATTACGAGTTGCCTGCCAGAAGCAAATAGTGCCTAGAGGATATTTTGATGTCAGTTCTCATTGTCTAGGTAAAACCATATTCATTTTTAACATATAACATCAATATCAAAATCAAATCAAACAAAGAATTATTTGTGAACACACTTAAAAATAAGTATGATCTTTCATTTGAAGCTGTCCTGCAAGTTTAAAAATATTAATAGTTTTCTAAATACCCTGGGTCTTAGGGTCTGTCCAGATGTGGAAACTGAGTCAATTTCAAACTTGTGAAAGATCAGTCAGTTACTAAAAATAGCAAATACAGAATATTTTCACCTCTCATTTAATAGCATAGGTAGAATCTAGCGGTGTTCATTTCTGAAAATATATGGTTTTACTCTCTAACCATATATTGTCACAGTAAATAATGGCCACTCACGCTTGATATTGATATTGATATTGATATTGATATTGATATTGATATTGATATTTCTAAGACTAAGGACATGTTTTTAATATTTTAACTCTAGAAATGTGCTGTAAGTGGGAATAGCTGCCTGTATTCTTGATGCTTAGTTCATATATCCAGCTTGTAGACAGCACTGCTACTCCTAATATTAAAGACATAAATTCCGGATGTTATATAGGAGACATTTCTGTATGTACTGCAAGGAACTGCTTTTCAGCATTCAAGGCTAACACACATGGATGTTGTGCAGGAGATGCTGTCTAAACATTACTAAGTGAAGCATTGACTATTAGTACCTGCTTCTTTTTTCTTCCATTAAATTATGTAATGTGCTACAAGGGCAATCTTTTGTGAGGCCAAGGATTTAAACTGGATAATTACCATCCAGAAATTTAGCAAAAAGGACTTAAAATTAAAAGTTTCCCTGTATTCTCACAAGATAACTATCAGGAGTTACTTTTAAACCCTCTGTAGTAAACAAAGTGCGTTATGTAGAATTGATCAATCTAAATATTACTTCTGCAGTCAGCCTCCCAGCAGTGCTGATGGCCTGAGCACTAATTGTGTGCAAGTGTTGAACCCCAGCCAGTTCTGGTTGCAGCCTCATTAGCATATTCATAAGTTACAGCTTCACGCAGGTGCCAGAAACAGCAAAATGTTTTGTGACTATTCACCACTGCAATAGTAGAAATACTGAATTAATCCTAAAAGGCTGTTATATGTGATAAAATAAGCTGTCTCATATTGCAACATAGGTTCAAAAACTTTCGAGCTATTGCTCCAAAAAATGAAACAAGATCTCTATTTTTTGTTTTTTTTCCCCTGTCCTTTTTCCTGCCTTTCCTACTCTCTCTCCCATCCCCCTTCCCCACCCCTCCCCTTTGCCCTACAGAGTGGAAAATTCAGATCAGGCAGATTAAAAACAGTGTTTCTTGCTTCATCCCCTTTTGAAAACTGTCTCTGGTTTACTTAATAGAGACCAAGGAAGACAGTGTGATAATTACTAGATTAGACATCTACAGACCCTGCTGCATGAGCGATAAACCACTATAATGGAACTAAGCTTCTTCTAAATGAATCAGTGCAATCTGGACTCTCACTAATTCAAATTCAAAATAAAAGCACGTTCTCAACATGCTGCTGCCAGTAGTAGCAGCACGATAAAGGGATTGTCCGGATCAGTGTATCTCTTCACTGCAGGTCACTTTTGGCCCTTTCACCAATAAAATTTTGTCTTTCTGTAACACAAAGACAACAGATTCAATTAAAATTCTATTTCAAAACCTTAATAAGGCAAAATATTTCAAAGGACTTTCCAGCATTGTTAAATACTGATAATAAGATTCCAGTTTATCATTCAAGCATATCTAGCAGTGTGCTTTCTCAAATGAAGTTGCGTCATTGGTAAGAATAAAAACTGAATTTAGTTAATTTTACCAAGAACTTAATTTTGTTTAATTTAGTTAATATTTATCATTTCTATATAGTATATTAGATTAGAATGCCTATTTTATTTCACCTTAATGGATCCTGTTAAATCATAGAATCATAGAATCACAGAATATTAAGGGTTTAGAATGCACCTTAAAGATCATCTAGTCACAACCCACCTTGCCAAAGGAGGGACTCTTCCCACTAGACTGGGTTACTCAAGGCCTTATCCAACCTGGCTTTGAACACTGATATGGTTGGGACATCTACAGCCTCCCCTGGCAACCTGTACCAGTGTCTCACCACCCTCACAGTAAAGAATTTCTTTCTAATATCTAACCTAAATTTCTCCTGTTTTAATTTTTTCCCATTACTCTTTGTCCTATCTCTACAGTTCCTGACTAAAGGTCCCTCTCCAACTTCCCTGTAGGTGGCCTTGATATACTGGAAGGTTACTATGAGGTCTCCATGCATCCTTCTCTTCTCTAGGCTGAACAGGCATAACTTCCTCAGCCTGTCTTCATAGGGGAGATGCTCCAGTTCTCTTATCAATTTTGTGGCTTTACTCTGTAGATGCAGCTTAGCAGGACCTTAGTGACCTACACTTCAGCAAAGCTTACTTGGCAGTGATCCACAATCAAAGTACACACTGAGATTTGTATTTTTTTAGGCAGAAGATCTGCCCTAATTACATCACTAAAAAACATACATGAATCATCAGGATTTTGGAATATACTTAGGTTATCATCTCTCATGAAGGGACAATATTAAAATTATGAAATACTAATTTCCTTTCACAATATCCTACATATTCTACATGTTCATGTTTTAATTGGAGGAAGGCTTATGTGAAAGCTATAAAAAGGTATATGAAAACAATAAAAAACATAAATTAGGTAAGTACAAGGTACTTGTATAAACATCGATGTTTCAATCCTACCCCTGTAGTCTTACCTATATCTTGCATAAAGAGTTTGAGATTTTTACTTAGTGTCTGTGAGGAGAATTTGACATTGATTACACTAGATATTTCCTAGATATTTCTAATATTCCAGCTAGAAAAGCCTTTGAGGCCTAGGGAGCCACACTTGTACCCATCATGAAACTGGAATTTGCCAGTTGAGTGACAAAATATGTCTCCACTTTAGCCTTGGATTTCTCCTGCTGTGTGACAAGAGGGGAGCCCTGAGCATGAAGTGCCCCAGGGAGCTGGCTGTGAGCTGCTGAAACAATTCACACAGCACAGTCCACTCCTTGGGGAGACTTGGATGTCCTCAAAAAGAAGGGCATCAGGAAGGATGTTGCAGACTGCATTATAAGCCATTTCTGGTCCCTTGTGTGTGCACCCTTTTGCATCTCAGACTAACAAGTTAGTAGAGTTGTGTCTAGACTAAAGTTCTACCTGCAGGTGAGTTGCAAGAGTTTGAATCCCTCAGACCGCTGAAGGAAATATATGAGTTTGAATTTTTTGGTTTTGGTTTTATCTTCCTGAGTTCTTAATTCTAAACATTAGTCTACTTTGCTGAAAGGAGAGACTGTCTCTGTTTTAGGAGACAATGGAGGTCACACCAGACCATGAGTGCTTTTGGACAAGCTTGAGTTGCTTGGTCCTGTCAAGAAGGAAGATACTCTACAGGATTATCAAGGCATAAACTGAGTCTGCTGGGTAAAATATAAGGTCTAAGAAATGGCTGTATATTCTGTTCTTAGGCTACAGCAAGGTAAATTCAGGAATTCAATTTCCTATTTAGGAGCAGTAGCTGACTTTAAGTCAGTAGCAGATGAGAGATGTGATTATGGCTGGCTACAGGCAGATACAGGTTTGCCTAATCTGTGTAGTGGCTCAAGGGACCCTGAAGCCATCAGTGCATCGCCCTGCCTGAGCCATGGCAGAGTTCTGCAGGAGCTCACTGAAAAGTGAGTTCAGTGCATCGACAGTGTTGTAATAGCACAGACACACTGCTTGCTACTGGAGCAAACCTGGAGTATAGAATAATCAAAAGTATGAGCAGGGTATGTTTACGTTTGGTAATGCCAAATAATGTAAATATATTCATGCTCCATTACTGGGCATGGCCACCCCTACAAAAATCCTGCTCAACTGTGTGAAATCTCAGCATGCAAGAAACAGCCAGGCCATTATGCATTAGAAAGACATGACATCCAAATTAGATCTCTTTGCTGTCCCTCATTTGTATTTGTAGAGGTTGAACTTTAACTCAGAACAAAACGTGTGTGTGTGGGTGGTGGAATGCAAGTGTTGTCCTCAGGCTGAGGTTCTTTGAAACTGTGAAACTTTGCTCTCAGTTTCACTTGCACTAAAAGATTTAGTGAGTGTTGTCTCAACAAATTGGAACATGATCTTGAGTATACTGAGCCTTGAGAAGAAAATTATAGCAAGTTTTGCTCTCCAAGGAGAATGCCCAGTTAAAGTAAAATATCCCCACCATATCCTAGGGAGTATTATGACTGTGGTTGTTCCCTTTATAGCTAATGGAAAGGAACAGGCACCTCTAGAGAGTCATTAATCTCATCATAAGATAGAACAGATGAATATCCCTGGAGGAGCCTATTTTTCTCCATTAACTATAAAGGGATTCTAAAATGCCTGGCTTAGATTTTAGATGTCTAACTTTCAGATGTTAAATTACAACCAATTAAGTCAATCACATGTTGTCCCCTAGCAGAACATATTCTTTCCCTACTCAGCCAGTCAACTCAGTCAGTATCCACAAAGAAAAGACTGGAAAGAGAAAAATCAGTCCTAAGTTTTCCCTGAACCTCCTCACACATCTGCAGTATTTGTCATCCACAACAATTGGGGTGATAATGAAAGTGGGGAATAATGCATATTCTCAGGAACTTCTGAGTCCAACTCCTTTTTAACAGTCCCTTATTTCCAGTTTTGGGACACTGATATATGAAGAAGGAAAGTGTCAGAAATGGTATTATCTGTTACTGCATCTAATGAGTATCATCTGGACAGCACTACACATATAAAAAGTATTTTGCACTGGATTTGCACATTGTTAAAACCTTCAGATACATTTTTCTTTCACATACCAGCATCAGTGTTATCACTAGAAATACTGTATTTCTGGCAGCTATTTGGGTTGTGATGCGTCTGTTTTCATCCTGATAGGCACAGGTCTGATGACTGTAGAATTCTAAACTCTGTTGCTGTGTCACTTGGAGTAATTCACCATAGCTTTGCTATTATGTTAATAAGATTTCCATTTTCATAAATTGCTTATAATCAAATTCTCTTTAAGTTTTTGTGCACATATATTCTTTAATGTTAAAAAAAAAAATCAAGAAACAAATAAACAAAAAACCCAAAATCTAAAAGAATTACTCTGCCAATTCAAGTTATTTCAAATGCAAACGTAGTTGTAAAAATACAGTACTCAGGTAGATGCTACCTTTTATTAGTATTTGCATATTATATACAAAGGATTACATATTTATTTTTCTAGAAAGCTGCAGTCTTCATTGCTATGCATTATTTTTCTTAATATCTCATTTATTATTAAAAAAAAGGTTAATTTTTTTCTTATTGTGAGGATTACTCTTTACATGACAACCCAGGCTGCCACAGAGCCTTGCTGAGAGGTCAGCTCTGAGTCTTAAATTTCACAGAAGCCTGAAACAAGTGAGTATAAAGGAGTATGAAAGTGCATATTTTCAAGAACAGTATTTTCACTGTAACTACTGAAAACACCCAAAGCACAGCTTGTCTCCTAAAATCTAAAACCTTTGAAGATTTTAAACTCCTTAAAATTTCTTTTTCTATTGCTAAACATTAACTACTCTCTTTTTCCTCTGTTTTTATTTTGTATGTATAGACATATACACTTGTGCACAGGTGTTTATCTATCTGTATGTCTACGTATACACATATGTATAGTAGCCTCTTTAGTTCCAAAAATGCAGTTACAGGTAATTGAATGTAAAAAAGGGAATGACAAACTTTAATTTACTCATCTGAATTGGTAGAATTTTTTATTTGGTCACAATTTTATGGTAAGATATAAAAGTCTAGTTAGGGATAGAGAAAGGAAAGAAAATCCAATTTCTAAAAAATACCAAAAATTACATAATATTACAACACCTGGCTGCATAAGGTAAAACTGCACCTGGGTAATACTTGCTAACACAACTGTAAGAGATGCAGGGAGATACAAAGACCCACGGACCTCAGCAGCACTAGAGGAGTAACAGAATGAACAGCTTCTGAAAAATGTAATCAATGTATTATGTATAAAATAGATCTGTACCACAGTGTCAGCCATGCATGACTTTTTGTTCCTCTGCTGTCCTTACTTAGCATAGGGAAGGAAAGTTAATTTCTATTCAGCTGGGCTTCTTTAAAAAGCAGCATCTTTTAAAGTCATCTCCTAGGGAACTTCTGAAAAAATACGAAACTAGATCAGAGAGTCCTCGAGTTTATGAGTAAAAATTTCCCGGGACAATACAATTTGGAAAAGCTGCATGTATCTTGGGAAAAAGATGTAGTCAGAAAGTTCTTAGCTGTTTTTCATTATTTTTTTGGCTGGCAGTTCTTCATAATAAGTACAGCAGGAGGCATCTGATGGGGAAAGTCATAATACAGCCTCAGCAATTTAGCTGGAAAAGCTTAAGAAGATGCCACTACATTCCTCAGCTGGAAGTTACTGTCCTGACAGTTGTGACCTCAAAATAAACCATGTGACCATTTCAAATCCATTTCATTGCAATGTCACAGGGTTATATTAAATCACTGTTGAGTGGAATTTCAGATTATTAGGGTTTTGTTTATGTATTATCTGATAAATCAGTCCTTATAATACAGAATTACCTTTATAACAGGTAGATAGTGATGAATTCCTAAAGTTTTTTATTTTTTTCTAATTGAGATATTACAGTGAATACTTCATCTTATCCACATATGTATTCAGCAGATATTTAGTAAGTTGTCTCTGTAGTCAGTTGGGAGAGACAGGCCCACAATCAATTTGGCATATGCCCATTAAAGTATTCGCCATTTGTAGCTGGTTTACAAAGTAAAAATTTTATGCCTCAGAATGTTATGGATATTTTAATTTTATTAATTAAAAAAACAATCAAATGTTGTCTTAAAAACTGTGGAGCTTTTCTTCAGTCGTGCACTATGACTGTATTGTAAAATAAAAAAGGCATATGATGCTGTGTGACTATAATGTCCTTTGTGCTATGACTTTCTGGTGCTGTACTAAACTCTGGTCTAATTGAATCACCTCATTAGAGACAGAAAGCATAAATGAAAGGGCGAAGTTCTGTTGATGTGAAATAATTCACATTAGATATTTGTAAAGTTGTTCTGTTTTTAAAATCTATATGACTCTCATGATGCCTGTCCATTTTGTACATTGGTAAGACTGAGTAAGTAGACTGATGTTGTGTCACATACACTGTTGCTTTTATTATTTTATCAGATTTATATAATCTGGTGAGTGTAGCTTCATTAAGAATGATGGTATTCCTGTAAGGAGCTCTGCAGAAAGCAGAAGCTGACCTGCAGGGATCTGTGCGGTTTGTGATGAGCATTAAATCAAAATTCCTTTGAAATGCTGTCATAGATGCAGGAAACGAAAAAGGACGTTATGTAACATATGATTTCTATATCTTGGAACAGAGAATATTAGGAAACCTGTCCAAGGTAAGTGTTTCTGTGCATGTATGGGTATTGCGTGTGTAGTCTGTCTGTCTGACAGGCTAGCTGTGGTTTTTTTTGGAATGATTTCAACAACTAAGTCAATATTACTATGCAAAATATATATTAAAAAAACAACAACAACATAACAGAACTATTTAATTTCTCTTAAGCACTGTGCTGTGAGCATGTCAAGCAAGCATAGGTTGCTGCAGTGAAACAAAACTACTCTGGGGTCATTTTAAACCACTGCGATTCATCATACTTCTACTTCATGAAAAGAATAACAGTACTATGGGTACTTTTTGGCCTCAAGTGCTGCCTAACGGTCTGTCAACACTTCTGCTAAGTTACCTGCAAAAATGGGGTTTGAGTAGCTGTGTTCTGTTGTGAACAGAACTGGTACAGGTACAAGCTGTTTAGCTGGCCTTGTTTTTGAAACTGCTGACCTGACACCAGGAAAGGCAAGTGATCAGGCAGGAGATGCATAAGCTGCACAATAAAAAAATTAATAACTTGTAAGTGGTGTAAAAAGGAAAGAGGAGTTGGAAAGAGAAAAAGAAGGCAGATAACCCTAGCTTTCAAACAGATATTTTGCATTCCTAAAATTACTCTCTGCTTCCAGATTGAACAGGAAAAGCATCTGCTGTTTTCAAAATGCTGAGTTTGATCCTAAAATCATAGAAAAATATTTAATATAGAAATGTTTCTATATCACAACAATAAAAGAATGCAACCCTCTCCCCCACATCATTACTGTTCAAGAAGTATGTAAAGTGTCCATTAGTATTACCATCTCAGAAAATTAGGCCTTTCCTTGAATACCCAAATATGGTTTCATGGTGCCTATTCTTAGGCAACCAGGTATAAAAAAAATATATACTTTTTACTCATGATGAAAAGAGAGATGAAAATACAGCTGAAAGGCCACAGAAGGAAAAATATTCTGAACAAAAACAGTTTTTAAAATTACAAGCATAATTTATAAAAGAAGCAAATTGAATATTTCTGAATTAATGTATGTGCAATAGGTATTCAAGTTGCGTAGCCATCAGAATCAAACAAATATCTAGATAGAAAGTGAATGGTGCTCACTTAATTTTCTATATTGTTATTTTTCCACATGGTTTCTCTACACCTAAAAATTAATTTCTCTGTCCTTCTAAATTTTAGTAATGGCACTGCTTTCATGCATTTTTTCCTTCCCTTAAGAGTGATATGCAATTTACATTTAGTGGCAACTTATATGTGACACACGGTATCATCCAAGAAAAGTTTATTGTAAAGTATGATGTAGGTAGTTACGTAGAGAATGGAGTGTTACAGTAAAAAAAATGTTAGAATAGGCATACTGTAAATTCTAGTTTATCCTTTGAAAGTTTAAAAAATAATATCAAAAATTTTCTGAGTATCTTTTACTGTAATTACTGTGCAGATGGTGGTGTTTCTTTCTTTGGTTTGTTTTTGGTTTTCCTGGCAACTATCACCAAAAGAATATTTATTTGTACACTGATTTATCCTTATTTATTCATAGGCTAAAGTTTTGCAAAAAACCTGTGTAGTTATATATGGCAAATATTTTAGAATGTGTATGCTAATGAAATTCAAAGGAATAAATAGAGTGCTTGCCTACGACAAATCATAATAAAAATGAAAAAATAAAATCTTTTCAACAGAATAATTTAGTCATTAGTAACCACTATCAAATTAAAGTATGTAATATTAGTAATCATGTATAAATAATGAACATCTTTAAAATTCACAGTTATGTGATGGAAAATATGCATTGATTTAACATCAATTTGATGAGACCAGTATAAATTGCAGATAAAATACACAGAAAACAGACAAAAAGCATACTCTTCATACTGCCCAAGTGATTCAAAAGGTAATTTATTGACCAACAATATTAATTAGTCTGAGCATCTATTTCTGTAGCAGGTAGTATACTTTGCACATACAAAATACTTTTACAGTCTTCCTAGTCACTATTTTGTTTTCTGATAATATAATGTTCTATTTCTACCATTTAAGGATCTCATTCATTTTTTATTGAAGTGATGGGAGTCTTCAGACTGAGGTCATTAAATCCTCCAACAGTTCAATATATAATAAGGACATGTTTGGCTTGGGAGTCAGTTGAGTTCTGTACATAGCATATATATGATCTGTACGTATGCATAGTAGACCTGATAGTATACCTACTGTAAAAATTGGAAAGACTGGTATTAATGCAAATGGCTTTTGATCTAGCAATTTAAGTATATCGTACTTACTAAATTGTATGCACTAAATTTAGCTGTTCCAATTCTGATATTTCTTACACCTGAATTGTTCTTGGCATATACCCCCATGCACTGCATAGTCACACAGTGACTCTATTTGGCTCTATTATATGTGATAAATTTTATGTATGGTCTTGAGAAGATTGACGGTGAAACTTGGTATTTGTTACTTTGTCAAATAGAGAGAGGTACACTCCTCATTGTCAACAGCAAAAGCCCACTGTCACACAGCTAGCATGTCTGTCTAACTACACAGGATCAATTATGGAAATGCAACCTGTCAGAAAATATCAGAAAGTATTTATACCTGAAGTAATAAAAATGTGCTTTTTCCTACTTGTAAGGTGTCACCTAACATATTGAAGAGAAGTAGCAAAGTCAGATGAAGAAACAAAATTTGAGCTCAACTATTAATCCTTTCTTTATTCTTGGAAGTTCCAGGTGGAACTTGAAACCCTTACACTTCAAAATGGTGCACAAATTCTTTTGTTTCCTGACATTAAAGAAAGTATTTAGTAAAACTTTTACAAATATATTTGAAAAATTGATGTTCATGATGTCAGCAGTTAATATGTTTCTTAATGACACATCCATACATCCTCCCTGATTTTAATGACATTTATTTGAGTATTGTGTTTATGTTTTGGAAAAGAAAAAAAAAGAAAAAAGTAAAAACAACAACAACAACCACACAAAATCATTTGACATCATTATGGAACCTGAGAAATTAGGTAGAAAACACTATTTAAGAACATGGTTTTTCCCTAGAAATAGGGCATTAGACAATATCTATCATTAGATTTATTCTGCAGTCCTTTGAAGCTGGCAAAAGTGCTCTCCACTCCTGGCTCTGCAGGACCAGTGCAATAGGTGAAGCTATTGTAGTGGAAGAGTAAAAATAAGAGTATAAATAAGAGTAAAATAAGAGTAAAATAATTAAAAATAAGAGTATAAATAAGAGTATAAATAAGAGTAAAATAATTTCTGCAGCAGTGAATTGCAGTGAGATGACTTGGAACCATGCTTCTCCTATTAAAGGACCAAGCTCTTTTAAGATTTGTTAAGATCTGCTCTCTTCCAAGTTTGAGTACAAGACTTATGGTTCTGCAAAGAAACAGAAAGACAGGTGTCCTCAGCAGAACACTTTGTTCTCCTCAAACTCATAACAATATGAGAGCCTCGGGCACTTTATGGCTTCCTCTACTCTATGTTATTTTAACTGCAAAAATAAGAGTATGCATGTACATCTACATAAATATGTCTCACTGATCTTATGATGTACTTACAATATATTTTAACACTGCTGCTAATCTGTATACGCTAAACACATAAAAACTATTTTTTCTTTTTTATCAAATACAATGTAGGTATTTCTAGATAAATCCTACTTTTTCTTCCTTTGTCTTCCCAGCTGTGAATTTTATCACGTAGTCCTAAAATCTTTGGTGTGAGTGGGATTAGAGACATATTTTGTTTGACAGTATTTGATTCCTATGAATAATCCAATCATCCAAAATCAAGTATTTTAAATGCCTTCATAAGGTATTACACTGTATATATTCATTTTTATTTTCAGCATCAAACAACACCTGTATGTGTGTAAAGAGGCTCTTAAATATTTGAGTATTATTTTTGAAGGATAATTCCCTATCTCCAATACTAACCAATGTATAAAATATTTGTCTACTTTCATTATAACTCAAACTCAGATACCTTTATATTATAATTGCACTTATTTTCTTGGGAAGAAGAGATTCTAGACAAGGACGTTTAATGAAGGATCCATCATCTTCCTGTAAGCAACTGAAAACCCATGGATATGTATCTTCATGTCAAGAATCCAGATAAAGAAGATGATAAAATATCTTTTGCCTTAAATATCTTGAGTTAGGTCTCTCAGGCTGGGATTCACTTTTCAAATTACACAAATTTAGGCATTATTATGTGGATGACTACAGATTGAATAGGTACCTTCTATTCCCCAGCTAACACATATCTAGGTAGGCAGGCATCACACACTACTTGAAGCGCTCTAGCATGCTGGAGGCACCTGCAGAGCTGACAGACAGGTTGCAAGACCTACTGAGAACCCAATAAACTATCACAGGATGTTTCAGACCTGCCTAGATGTGGGCTACTAAATGCTTCTGTCTCTTAATCAAGAAAGAAAGGCAGTTCTTTTCCATATCATGAAGATAGTAACACTTTGTCTAGAACATATTTTTCCTTTCTCTTGGCCAAATGTTATGCAACATGGAACAAAATGTGTCTGTTGTAATACTGCTAAGCTGATTAGGACTAGAAACTAAAACAAACTTGTAGGAGCTAAGACAAAAAAAATGATCCCAAGGAACAGAGAATGCTAAAGCTGAAATCAGAAAAGAAGTGAAGTTTTAAGTGAGGGTTCCATAATTACTTTAAATTAGTTGGTCAATACTTTCACTGAACAGAATTATTTTCGTGTAGATTCCCAATTAAAGACAACTAATTGCTGGTCATTTATTTAAATATCTGAAATAACAAGTTTTTTTTAAATGGATAATGAGTCCCTTCATTTGTGAACCGTATATAATGGTTAATTTTATCAATGTTTTCATCAAAGTTTGACTTTTCTGAGGAGTGCTGAATTCATTCACTTGAAGGCACCATTTCAGCTTATTTTTGCTATTTTATCAAAATTTCTCAGTTTTATATGCATCTACTCAAATTTAAATTGTGCTAATCTATCAACTTCATTGCATTAGCAAAAATCAATACACTAAGATGCAATAAAAACCTATACAAGTTTAGAAAGAGACTGAAGAGAAGCAGAGAAGTTATAAAAAATTAAATACTATATAAATAAAATCTATTTTATTTGACAAACTGTGGTTTCACCCCTCACTGGGCCTACCTTGCCTTTTACTGCATATATATTTCTCTACCTAAGTAAATGGAATATCCCAGGTTTGCAGAAAAACACCCATGAACTTTCACAGCCCTTCTAAAAATCACATACAACCATCTCTCACACAGAATCAAAGTTGATATATTTTTCTAATATAGAAATTATGCTTATGGATAACTGTTATAAATATATTAAAAGCTGGAAATAAAAGTGTTATCACTGTCATGGAACATGCATCAGCTGCTAAAAGCTAGAATTTTATTTTTGATGGTATATCTAAAATATGGTTTAAAAAATTTATGGGAGAATATGAAACCAAGTCCTGAAAAAAAAAACAAAAACAAGAACAGGTAAGCATGGCAAGGACTTATCAAATTATAAAATCACTCTGAAAGTGAATCTGGTACAGATAAAAGGGGAAACTGATGTTTGTCAACAGAGGAAAACATTTTTAATAGGAAAAAAATCCTTAGTTAATCTATTTCTATTTTTAGAACTTGGCATAATGCTGCATGGAATAAAAGTACAAGTTTCCGCTAGCTGGAGAAACATTGAGTTATCAGCAGCTCCCAGTATTTATTCAAAATACTTCAAGTTTCTCCTGTGAACAAAGTAAAATAATTGCATTTTCCAATGGTTTGGACAGTAAAAGAACAAATGATTGTATCTGTAAGGATTTTAAGCTTCAGATGACACATTTACTGCAAGCATATAAACTCTTCAAGTCAATTGTGTCAAATTAAACCTATTCATGCTGAAGTAGCAGATAGCATTTGTATAGTATTACAAGAGTTTCAGTTTAGGCAAAAAAATATTTCAGTCCTTGAATAAAGGTTCTTGTATTCTTCTTGTGTGGCAGTAAAATACTACATGAATCATTATTTAAGTATCATCCCAACAGTCATAAACTTTAATTAAAGAAAGAAATTTGTTCAATTACTTACTAAATAATTCAAATGTAGATATAAACAAGTAATATAATGTAATTAAAAATAATGTAATGTGCCATATTTTTCAGATAGAGATTTGATTTCTATAAGAAAATATCTGCATTGCTTTTCCTAGCAATTGGCATGTTTGTAGAAATAGCATCCATACTAAACTGTAAGGTTTCCAAGCTTTACCATGAAAACTTTGAAAAAGATATGTCAAGTAGTTGGCAAAGCCAGGATCTGCTAACTTCCACACACAATCACAAACACAGATATCTATTTACTTAAAAAGAAAAAAACAAAAAAAAAACCAAAAACAAACAAACAAACAAATAAGAACAAAAAAAACCCTAAACATTTTGGCCTATATTATTTGGTTAACTTCAATTCAGCTGGCTACCTGTTAAAAGATGTGGTGTTCCAACACACGTGAATTTAAGAAACTTATCAGAATTAAACTAACTCAATAATAAATATTAGCCCAATACATGCCTTTGTTCATTTTACTAAGTTTTCAGTTTTATGGTTAGCAGAGACATGAAAAAAGTGCCAGAAGGACAGAGCTACTTTTGACCTACTTTTTAACTTAACTAGTCACTAAAACACCAAGAAAACACACTTGCTTTTCTTGACAGACTTTTCTGCCTAACAAAAAAAAAGATTTTTTGTATCAGTATCAGTCAAGAGTTCATGGCTATGGGTTTCTTCTTATTTCCTCAGCTGTAAAGTCACTCAAATAAAAGATTTGCCTTTAAAATAAGTCCTCATAGATATAAGTTTTTAGTTGTACTGAGGGATTAAAAGCCATGTTCTGCCTGTATGACATTTATTGCAAGATCAAGGTATTAACTTGTAGATAAGTGTAGGAGAATACACATGAGCATGCTGAGTCCCTGTACTAAAAACTCCTGAAATGCTTTTCCACTGAGAGTGTGAAACATATTTTATTTTTTATTAAGATAATAAAAAGGATTAGTCACATTACAGATTAATTGCCAGCACAATTTATAATCCGTATTATAAAATGAAGCTCTTCGGTTAGCTGAATTCAGAAATTCATCTGAAAATGTAATCTTCCCTTATGATTTCAGGTCTGTAAAATAAAAATTAATGCTTTCCTGTGTTAGAAATTTTGCTTAGCAGTGAGACATATGCCATGGTTTAGCCTGGAGGAAAGATTTCTGAGACAGACATGTTGAATTAAAATGAGAAATCTGGTTGTCTATTTAAGACAATAAAACTATCATTGTTTTGTGGATATTTTTAAAAGTACATTAAATGTTAAATATCTGTATTGATGAACCTGTCCAGTCTCTAGAATTATGACCCATTTTTATTTTTAAAAATTATTTCACTGTTTCACTTACTCAAATTATGAAAAAAAGTGTTCAACGAAAGTTAAAACCTTAAATATTCTATTTGCTCTAATTTCTACTTTCATTTATTCAATACTAGTCTGGTACCTTGACAGAACTCATTCACATATTTTACAAGTATCTCTGTGAAAATATATATTTTACATACTGTCATTCCATCCCTTTAGTGTCCAAGAAGAAATGGCAACATCTCTTTAAAGAACTTACATGGCATGTTAGAATATACCAGCCCATTGCATTGAGTAATGTCCAGTGAACCATGATAAGGGCATAGACTAGCCCTCTGAACCTAATAGTGTCCAACAGAAAAAGGTATGTAGACAGACAGGCAGACACTATTTCTGTAAAGTCTCAGTCTTCTGGAATAAATTTACCGCATTTGTAGAAGCTTTATTCCATCTGAATTGCTGATGAATTAATGAGAACCATTCTTTTACATCTATATGAATATCTCCTGTTTTCTTGTGCCACAAATATTGCTGATTTTGTAAAAGCTCTTCCAAAACTCTATTACCTTGCTTTCACTCTCAGACTCAAACATATAATCAAGGAGTTCACTAGATGAAATCTAATTGTTCTTTGTAAAGCTAAAAATTATATTTTAATGACTTAAAAAATATTTTTCTTAAAATGTAGAAATATACTAATTATC
Organism: Climacteris rufus; assembly: GCA_013398175.1. Classification (NCBI taxonomy): domain Eukaryota; kingdom Metazoa; phylum Chordata; class Aves; order Passeriformes; family Climacteridae; genus Climacteris; species Climacteris rufus. The sequence continues at coordinate 107,892 of VZRZ01003833.1, read as the reverse complement.
TGTATAGGCATCTGGCTATCTTGTCTTCTGATGTCTTGTTTTTGTGATTTAATAAGGCATGTTAAAAACCGCATGCTTATATAATACTTTTACCTTTCAATATTTTTATTTCTATTATTTTATAATAACCTCCCATTTATTATTGCTATAAATTAATGAACTAATTATTATTAAAATTAAAATATTAAGTCCTGGGTAGGAATCTTAGAGTATAGAGTCATGGAATTGTTTTGTTTTGGAAGGGAACTTTAAAGATCACTTTTTCAACTGCCTTTGCCAGGATCAGGGATGTCTTTCCTGAATTTTGCATGAGCCTATTCTTCAAGGTTTCTGTGGATGGCATCCCTTCCTTCAAACATATGAACTATATCACTCAGTTTGATGTCATCTGCAAACTTATTGAGGGTGCATTCAATCCCACTATCCATGCTATTGATAAAGACAGCTAAGAGTATTGGTCCCAGTATGGACCCTTGAAGGACACTTCTTGGTTTCCACTTAGACATTGAGCCATTGACTGTAACTCTTTGGATGCGGCCATCCAGCCAATTCCTTATCCATCTAACAGTCCATCTGTCAAGCCCACACCTCTCTGTTTAACGACAAGAATGTTATGGAAGATTGTATCAAAGGCTTTACAGAACTCCAGGCAGAATGACATTAGCACTTTCCTTGTCCACTGATGTAGTCACTCCATCATAGAAGGCTAATAGGCTGGTCAAGCCAAATTTGCCCTCTAACTAATCATCTTCTTGTCTTCCATGTGTTTCAACATAGCTTCCAGGAGGTTGTGCTTCCTGATTTTAGCAGGCACAGAAATGAGATCAACTGATCAGCAGTTCCCAGGTCCCCTTTTGTAGACTTTTTTTAAAAAATGGGAGAAATATGGCTTGGCAACTGCATCAGACAACTCCCTCAGGGTCCTGATGCATCTCATCAGAGCCCACAGATAGGTATATTTCTATCCCTCCGGTGGTCTCAAATTGGACCTTATTCTACCATGAGAGGTACCATTTGTCCCGAGTCCTGATCTTGAGGTTCAGGAAGTTGAGACAGGCATTTTGAACAAACAGATTAGTGTCAGTGTTCTCATTCAAGTGCATTTATATAGGTGTCAGTGACTTTTAGGTGTTCTAGAACACAGTATTTGATCTCCATCTTTCTCTCCAGAGGATATGAAGTTCTCGTCAGATCTGTACACATCTGCCATCACTGTAAACATTTCGTGGATATCCTAAAGCAACTTACATGGTGCAAGGCACATGCATTAGGGTCATAATTTACTTGCTTTATTCCACAGTTCTGACATTAACATGAACAACATTTCTTCGCTGTATGTATTTATTCAGTTCACAAAATAGGAAGTAGCAACTTAGTTTCTGATGAATACACCCATTCTCTCCACTAGCCAGAATATTCATAATTATATCAGCTCTAATTCAAAACATATGCTCTAGAAATTATATTAATATAATTCAACACTGGAAGTTAACTAAGGGCAGAATCTACTGGTTACAGATTTGCCCATCACTACTGCATTACTTGCACTGAATACATGGAGTTTTTGAATATGCAATGAATACCAGACTATAGTATTAACATGGGCAAGCAACTGGAGTATTAACTTTGATTAGGCCTAATTTATGCTGACTTCTCCAGTAATGTAAAATACCATAGATAGGCCTAAGTCAATTCTACTATTAGAGAGTCTCACACTCTTTGCCAATTTACAGAACCATACATCAAAGTAAAATCAGATTACCATATTTTATATGTGGGTGGGTGTGTGGTACACTAAAGGCATGTTAACAACATTCTTATGTAAAGATCAGTAGGAAGAAAGTAATTATGGAAGAAGTTAAATCCTGCTCCAAGTGTCTGGCAATCTAAAAAGTATTAATTTTAATTTTTTTAAACTTAAATGCAGTGCCATTTATTTATCTTTCTCCATTTTATTACCAACTTTATTACTGTTTTTGAATTGAAATTCTGTATTTACTTGCGATGATTTTCTACTATATAGATATGCAGAGGTGAGACTGCTTTTGAATTAGCCTTACCTATGCATATGGTCTTAAAATTCAGACAGCTCAAACTTTGAATACAAAATAAAAATTCCCATTTTGTAAAGCAACTCTTGGATTTTGCACTAATGCATTATTATCACAATGTCTGTTGAACTAATATGGCAAAAATCTTTCTCTATACTCTTGAAGACTCATCTATATGTTGCAATTTATTTTCCATGTGACTCCTTCAAAATACCAGGAAACTGGTAAAAACGTAACATTTGATTTAGAAAGCTGCATTAGGATCTACCCTGTCGTTTACAAATAACTTGTTACACAAATCATATGATAGAACTCAAGCTGGAAATTTTACTTTGATAGAGATGGAGAAATAAGAGAAAAATTAATGAACCGAAACTGTTCTACCACTCTATAGGGCAAGTCAATGAAAATTTTAATAACATACTGAATCTGATAAGAAAGATAGTGTGATGATGAACATAATAGTCATGTACAATATCTGGTTTGAAATATTATATTAACATGAAAAATAATTAAAACTTGTTTACAGAACTATGTCCATATGCATAATTTACAGGGAATCAGAGTCAATTAGGACTGAAAACTTGAGCTGTTTTTATTTGCCACACACAAGCTACTTAACATAGTGAAAAATCCAGCATGAAATTTCTCATTCTGCTTCACCCTTCCCAGACTTTTCTTCAAATGAAAATTCTATTTCAATACAGACTTCTAGGGAGTTGATTTTTTTTCCAAATCATTATCTGTAAATTATATACAATGGTTATGTTATAAAGCCTTGCTCATGAGAGATAGAAGGCAAATAACAACACTGATTTTATTTAAAACAATCAGTAGTGTTTCTAAAGTTAAGTAACTTAAACCAATTCAATCTCATTTTAACTCTACTTCTTGCAATCTTTTAAATCTGGCTGAAGGTAAAAGGGCATATAGTTAATTATTATAAATCCAAAGATATTTCTAGTGACTTTGACTTAAAAATGTGTTTTACAATTTATTTTTGAACCATGCAAAAGAACTTTTTTATATAGTTTTTACTACTCTTAACAATTTTTGCTTAAGTCTACTGAGATCTCTACTAATCCATCTCATAACTTCAATATTAGTTTCAGAAGGAATTTTCAAACTTTTCTTAACCATAGACTTTTGGGTAACGCATGCAAATTTTTGCAATAAATGCTACATGGATACAATAAAGGAGGAAAAAAATACTTTAATTATCAGTCATCAGAATAATTTCTTTGGAATTAACATGGCATTTCTGCATATATGAGCTCTTTCTGAGACAGGAAACTACTTCCAGGTAATTTCATATTTTAATTTGTGCTTTTAATATCTCTGAGATATTCAGAGCTAAAACTTCTATATTCTTCACCCTTCCCACCCCACCTCCTTCTCCCCCAAGATGAATCCAGAGCAAAGATATCTGTGCTCAACAGGGCCATTTCTTCATGGAATCAGACTCCTTGAAGTGAGGGAAAGTCCCTTGGGGGTCTGAAAATGTATCAGATGTATTATAAGGATGCTATTTTCCAGAATTCCAAGTTGCTGGGGCAAGGGCTAAGAAGAAGATGTCAGACACCTGAATCTTGCCTCTCCATTCAGGTAGGTCCATGATATTATGCTGTTTTATGGCAAAGGAATAGATGGTAAAAGCGAAAGACTCAAAGAGTGGAATTTATTTGAGGAAATGCAGCTGTTTATGGTTGTAGTCATATATTTAGACTAGGTGCCCTAGATTCCTGTTAGAGTGAATGGAAAGAAATAAAACTTTTAAAATGTGCTTTATCTCTTTCTAAATATGGATAAGGCTTATTTAGAGATTCAGACTTCCAAACATAGATGTCCAAATGTGAACTAAGGATCCAAGTTCCACATACAGTCAATGAAAAACTTAATCTTGGCCAAAGCATAAACAGTTGGTTTGAGATGTCTTAGGATATCTCAGACCACCAGGATACTCATGGAGTTCACAGATATGAACCAGGACCTGTACAAGAACTATAACCTTCTAAAGTGGCAACTAGAGACCATGCTGGATACACCAGGAAACCCAAAATAATACTACATTTATAAGTTTAGTACTATGTTAATCGTCTGTTTAAACTGATCTGAGACTCTTTCTATTCTTTCTTCTCAATTCTCAGTTCTCAGTTCTCTATTCTCTATTCTCTATCCTCCATACTGGCTGGAATTTTGATGACTGTAATAAGAGTTTAGATACAACCCACATGTCAATATTTTGTTGGCTAAATTTGGTGTCTATGTCTACTGTTGAACTGTTCTTGTCATCCCAAAATGTCATGTGAACCTGAACACTTCCCATTTCTCCTCACTGACTGTACAGAAAGACAGAGGTGATTTGTTCAGCGGGAGAATTCTACACTGCAGGTGTGAGAAATTCAGCAGAATGAGTACACTGAAACATCTTCACAATTGAATGAACAAAAAAATCTTAATAGGCATATCTATTAATCTGTTAATATAATCTGTGTTTTCAGAAAGTTAGACCTTTTGTCAGAACCCGTGAATCATAGTGAGGGAAGGGAGAAAAAAATAAGGGTTAGTATCTGGTTTCTTGCCCTCTGCCCTAAATCTGTCAATTTGGCTTGTCAATTAGTGTCAATTGTGGTTATATTGATCTGTGTGCTTTATGGATTCTAACTAGAACCAGACTCATTCCACAAACTCAGATACTACAGTAAAGTCCGTGGTTTCTAACTTTCCATCTCCACAGAATTAAATATTAAGGCTACGTTTCTAAGAATGACTTGGATTTCATTATTTGCATCTTTCTCCTTTATTTACTGATTTTTTTTTTGTTTTTTGGACTGACATTAGTAATTTTTTTTTAAAATTACATGTTTATTGGGGACAATATTACATAGATTTAAATTTTATTTCATAATAAGTATACCATGATATTTTGAAAATAAGTGGGCTGATATTCTTTGGTTTATTCTGATGTATTTCTATTATTCTAAATTGAAGATGTCCTCCTGAAGCAAATTGAGAAACACTCTTGCAAAGCAGGAAAAAAAACCAAACACCAAAAAAAACCCTAAATTTTATTGTTGCCATTTTTGTTATTAGGATATTATTCTACTTTTTGATTGAAAGTAATGTAAGATTAAATATTAATATGGTGTGAAAATTGAAAAACAAATACATATCTCTTTGTGTTCTAATATTACAACAAATATTACTAAAAATAATCAATTGTATGTATTTTCTGTAATATTTTTATTTTCTTTTAATAAAATGTGACTTGACAGTGGAAAAAGTATTTGAAGGATGCTCTTTGGCTGCCTTCTTTTATATGTGTTCTTATTTTTAATTGAAAGTTCCGTGCTGAGGATTTTATTCACAAGTGTGAGATTCATCACAATTATCTCTAGCCATATAAAAGTCAGATAGCTTAGCTGTGATTTAGCTCACCCAACCTTAGAGGCTGCACTTCAGTTCCAGACTGAGATGTGTAAATTCATGTGCTCACAATACAGCTGCTACATTTCAGCTAGGGAACACTTAAGAAGCTTTAACATAATCATCTATAACACTTAAGGTATGCTAAAGTATCTTGCCTGAATTCCAGCTGCCAGTTCAGAATAGAAAATGTATTAAACCCAGACAGATATCTCAGGTGTACCAGAATGCCTCAAATTCCATTTATGCAGTCCCAAACATCTGCCTTGAGTTCAAAGAGGACAGAATTACACCTGAATGCTGCTGATCATAACTAGAACATTTTAAATTAAAGCTGATAAACCATTCTAGTAGTTTTAATATAGAATATTAGTACACATGGAAAAAAAAAAGAAAAAATATTTTTAAAAAATAATTTACATTAAATAAAAACTCTCATTGTTACATTCTAGTCTGCTTGTCTAATGTGATTCAGAGCAAAAGACAGGGATATCGAAAGTAGTTCTAGAAATCCAGCAGGATTTTCTGAAAAGGAATTGTGTAATCAAACTGAAGAAAGCAGAAATCACAAAGGGAAACAACAATAAAAGCAACTACAAAACCCACATTTTTTAAGCCCATCTATAAATCTCTGGGCCAAGTGCTGAGACCACAGGAGATGCACTGTGGATATTCACACTTCTAAATGAACAAGAAACAGAATTAAATCATAGGCTCAACCTCCAAGTACAAATTGGCTCTAGTTCACATTACCAAGGGCTTGTCCCTTCTGTAGCAATTTTGTCTTGGACAGAGCTAGTTGAGATCTCTGGAAAAGAGCTAAATTATGATAGAGTATGATTCAGTAGGCATCCTCCATTACGGATTATGTATTAAGAATTAAAACTTCAGTGTTCAGGTTCACTCATGTTCTGGTTTTGTTGGTTTAGCAGAATAAAGGATCCTGTTCTAGTCAAAGAGTTATGGAGCACTCAGTTCAGTGTTAAAGGATCTATGACACACAATTATGTTTTCTGAGTTTTCTTCTTCCACTGTTGTTTGAAAATTTGATCCTGCATGAAGGATAAAGATTGATTCCTCATATATCCAGACAGGAGAGGGATTTGCAACTGACTTTTTTGTCTCTACAAGAGTAACTTTTTCCTATTTTAGTGAGCCGTGACATTTGGAAAAACAGTATTAATTTACTGAGAACTACAGAATCTTACAGGGTTTTGTCTAAAAAAAATAAGTTCTGATGAAACATATATTTTGATAACCTCCTTTTAATTTCTGTATCATGCAAGATGTGCTTATGATTCCATTAATACTAGTACTATCAAACCTTCTATAGCAACTATCTTTAATTTAGCATTCTTTACTAAATGTCTTTACTGTAAGTTTGTTGCTTCGTGATGAGAAATTTATTGCCTTCAAAAAATCATCTGTGTAAATAAGATCCATGTAAATCAACTGCAGTACATTATCTGACCAGTACTCTGCTAATGATGTAACACTTCTAAACAGAACTGATCCTTTAAAATGTGCAACCTATTTCTAAACTTCATTAATATTTTTTTTTCTTCGCTTTTGTTCATTCCTAATTCATCCATGTAATGTAATAGACATGCTCAGGTACAGTAAGAATGTGGCTAAGAATCCTTGAATTTATTTTTCAGATTGGATTTTATGAATGCTATGAATTTGTTCAAAGAACAAATGGGCTTAATTTGATATACGTGTCTGCAACTGAACTAATAAGTTTGGGCAGACAGCAATTTGTGGATCACTTCCTTCTCAGCTTAATTTCAATATTACTTTATTGTAAGGCCCAAATCAACAGTCTAATCATTATTCTAAATATACATTCTCATTTATTTAGTTATGGAGGAGTATTGTGTTATACTAACATTTTCGTTAGTTAAGATTATCTTTCATTAATATCAGCATAATCATAGAAAGACCTTTCAAAAATGTAAGTGCTTCTTCTTCCCATGGGCATCCTTAACCAATATCAGTAACAACTTTCAGTCTGTTGCTCAGACCAGTTCTTCTTCCTGAATAATTTTGGCAAATCTGCAGGGGCTAACACTGTATTCCTTTTGTTCATTCTTATACTGTCATGTTTTGTTTCTGCGTCACGTTCTTACATTAAAAAACATGTATATCTATATTAAAACACAAAAAAGATTAAAAAATTTAAAATAAAAAAGGCAGAGAGAGATAAAACAAACAAACCAGCAAAAGACAAACAAGAAAAATCCCAAACCAGAAAACCCTTAAATGTGAAAGTTATGTTTATTATTTTTATTGCTACTAAATTCTTATTTGCCACACATTATGTCATAGGGAATATCACAATTTCTGGTAGGGATCTAAGGTTATTGCAACCATGAAAATGCACCACAAAATTTAGAAAACTGTTTCTATTTCAGTGGTTTATCCATTGACCTGACTTTTTGAAGAATTCTTCCAGGAAAGGATAATTGTTTCATAAATGCAAATTTTTTCAACTACCCTGAGCTTCACCATATAACAAAAAATTAGTGCTATGTTAATATTTTGAGTTGGGACTGTTTGCCAATATTTCCTCAACAAGCTAACTAAAATAGTCACAATTGTACAATAAAGACGCCTTAAAAAAACAAACAAACAAACAAACTTTTATAAATATACTAACTCCTTTTAAAACATTTGCTTCCCAAACTGCAATGAGAAAAAATCCTGTAGTGTTTTTATGCTTCCATTCTCCCCATTTGTGCCCAAGCTAAGTTCTGACACTTCTGTCTAGAAGTCCATATTGCTTGCAAAGTGCCCAGTACACAATACTGCTAACTTTGTTGTGCCATATTTATCCTGGGCAACTGAGTAATAGTCTCTAGAGTCTAGCTACATGTCCTACATCCTGCACTAAAATCTTTCCCACCATCTGTCTTCTCTTAAAGATATCTCATGTGAATAAGTTGTTACTGTGTCCATAATTAAATTATATTTTCCCTTTTCAAATCTCCTGTGACAAACCAACATTTTTATGCTTTCTTTTCATAAACCAGATTTTCTTTTTTCTGAATCAGCTTCCACTGCATTTTGTCATCCATTTGTAGCATTTATCTTTCATTGTGATGAGCTTAATGACTTCAATAATGACTACAACCCTGGAGTATTGTATTCCTCATTTATATTTCCAACTTGACCCAAGGAGCCGTTATTTATTATTATGGCATCAGCAATAACTGTCAGGAGTTTTTTTTTTTTTTTTTTTGTAGTTACATTTTTGTTTCCTGAGCCCTATATTGCTTTATGATGTTACTATTATAGTTATTATGTAGTATAGTAATTTCTAAAGATGTTGGATAAAATAGGAATCCCATCCAAAAGCAACAATTAGGATGCAATCCCAAAGTCAAAGAGCTAGTAATTTGAAAAGACAAAAATAAAATCCAATTCAGAAAAACAGGTGGAAAAAGTGTGTGGTATGTACGTGACCTCTATTGATAACCTCTAAACACTAACAGCAATCCTTTAAAAATTATCATGTCTCAGCAAAACCTCTCTCATATAATTTATTTAAAGTAGTTTCAAGGGTTTGGTTTAATTCTCAAATGAATTTAATTATCTGGACCACAGGTGTACGTAACTGAGCTACATTTCGATTCAGCTCCTCTGCCTGTCCACAGACATGCAGTGCCATTTGTGGTGTCTTAAAGTACCTTACCCAAATGACTGTATGTCCTACAAGCCATTGTAGAGTCTTTTCTGTCAGCACCATGCAGACAGGTCAGACACCAAGATAATTCAATTTGCTTATGTGAATCAAGTGAACCAAGACACCAGGCTCTCAGCGTAGATCAAGAATTCAATTCACTTGTACCCACATGGGTGTCTGCTCCTACTTCAGAGGCCCTAATGTATCCTACCTAGAGTCCAAGCGCTACTCCAGATATATACGAGTGTGCCCTAGACCTCACTTTGTATCTATCAGTCTCATGCACACACCTCAGATACTCCAGGACACCTCTTAGAGCACTACTGACTTGTACTAAGGCAGTTCATTCAAGCCCATTAAAATAGATGAGAAAAATACCACCTACATTCCAGGTTAGATAGTAATCCATACTATGAGTCATATTCCCTAATTTTTCCACCTGACTATACTTCTGCTTAACTTCTTCGTAGCTGCTCTACATTATACCAGCCCATCTTTACTATTTGAATTCTCATTTAAAGCAAAAAGAGCCATTACCTTTGCCTTCTTTTGTTTTCTTCAAGTCACATTTTAGCGCATCTTATTTTCTAAACTTCGCACTCGCAAGACATGCAGTTGATTCAGGAATGAAATAAAGTAACACAAGGCAAGCATGACAACCCATGGTTAGACATGCTTTGAGACCAAAGCTTGAGGAGTCTATCTGAATGGTCATGACATTATCAAAAGTCATTAACAGCTAAGATAATTTGTTCCAATGGCTTAGTTGGAAACTAGCTGAGGGGAATCAATCTTACTACCTAATGGAAAGGGAGAAGGATAGAGGAGTTCTGACAGTACCAATGTTTCTATGGAGCCAGTGCTTTCTGCCAAGAACACTTTGAGTCACTCATACCACTAAAATAATGGTAGTTTAAGCAGTCATTCACTTAGAATCAACTCAGTGTGTTCTACAATGGGGTTTTTCTGTCCATTCTTTGCTATGAGTTTTCAATCTTAGACTTCAAATGTATGATGCAGGAGACTACTATTTCCTTACAGGGGACTTCCTGCTGACTTTGTTCCTCTCTCACATGACTGAAGAATGTATATAAAAAGTATACATAGAAATTGATTCAGAAACTTAAGCTAGTAAATGGAACCATTCAGCATGACAATATGTCCCTTGACCTGGTAATTAATCTTGGAGAAGAAGATGGATCTCACCTCTATTTCTTAACCCAAAAAGGTAAAATTATAAAGATTTCTGAAACTCATGGGTATTAAATGTTATCTTCTGTTAAAAGTTAACTCATTAAGGTACCGTTGCTAAACATAATCATAATGAATGTAGTGTAATATAATAAAATGTTTGCAACATTTTTTTAGTCCACGTTTTTCCCAGTTTACTCAGTTTTTCCCAGTGATCTGGGAAAAACTGAGTAAACTAAAAGGATTCTTATGACTTTGATTGATCGTGTCCATACTTCTAATACAGTTTAAACAGATTATTAATTTTAAACAGATAACACAAATATCTGCATGTTTTTAGGGCAATCAGTTGTTCACCTTCTAACTTGTTCCCAAATACCAAAAAGGGCATTTGTACAACAGCCAAATACTCAGTAGTCCTGCCCAATGACTGGAAATTTCTGTACCATAAATCACAAAAAAGTCCCACAAATTTGAGCTGCAAAACCACATTGAATAATATTCAGCCACAGAAATTGTCCTGCTTCATGTATACACCTATGGAAACTTTACTAAATACAGAAGGAAAATCCTTTAGCATCTAAGAGTGCCCACTTTTGACTGAATGTGAATAAAAATGTTGTCAAAACATCTCTGACTGATTCAAATAGTACAGTTAGAGAATCAGGTATAAAATAAAACAACTACCATGCAAAATCAAACTCAAATACATGAAAAAACAAGGATGTTAAGGATCTGGAGGTATCTTGTGCACCATTTTCCAAGAAAGCCCCTAGATGTAACCTTGTCTTGGAGAAGGTTACACAGAAAAGAAAAGGAGCAATTTAAAGGTCTTCCTCTCAAACGAATTCCTGCTTTCTTTTGCAGCTTAACAAACCACTGATAAAATACAAAGAGAAGGCAGTTGTCACTCCACTAAAAGGTACTTGTCTTTGGGAGACTCATATTTGTGAGACCTACAAATCTTTTCACCGGTAATGGAAGGTAGAGATTATTCTGTTGAATAGTAGCATTTTTCAGCCTCTTGCTGCCCTAATTTTCATCCTAATGGGTTTTGCCACCAGCTTAAAAAGAGTGTGAAATGTTCACCTAGTGTAGTTCATGGCTTTTGTACCTGAGCAAAAACTAGTACACAAAGCCTTTTCTTTGACATTGGATAACATCTGCTCCCTTTCTTGCTAAAAAAAAAACCCCAAAACTAAACAAAAAAAAAAAAAAAAAAAACAAAAAAAAAAACTAAGCAAAAAATTCCAACCTAAACCAATCAATAAACCCCCTCAAAGATTGCATCACTTATTTTTCAAGCAGATTGTATTTCCAATGCAACTGCATTGAAGTTATAAAATAACCTGACAGAGCAAATACATCTAATAAAGCAATATAAGAATGCATTTCTGTGATGTTTTAACAGTACATTTCTACTCAAAATGATACACATCCCCAATGGGTATTAATTTAAAATTTCATCAGGGTGTTTCTAGAGTTCCATTCAGTCTTCTGCAATGGCATGCAGAAGGCTACCATGTATACAGGCGTACATTTCTATGGCAACAGTTTAAATTCTAGGCTATTCTTAGTTGAAGTGTTTGCAGAAAAGAAAAAAAGCCACAAACAACTTTTTTTTTTTAAACTAACTAACATATATCTGTCCCCTTTCTGCCTTTTCTGAAAGAGCAGAAATATCTTTGCTGTGATGATTAAGCAATAAGCAACAATGTGATATATACTATGCCTGAAACGATGAGATTCTTAATTTAACAGGAAAAAAATGCACATTTTGACACAACATGATATTTCAAAGGCTTCCAATGTTAAAAATATTATCATGACAGTCTTTATCAGCAAATGCAGTACAACTGAACATATTTAACGTATTTGCATTTCACTCCTCTTCAAAGCATCCTCAATAATCCCTTTTCTTTCTCTTATGTTTCTCTTTGGTTGAGTGTTTTGTTTTGATAAAAGTGATAATGGAAGTGCTAAACATGCAAATAAGATTGTAATTCAGTGCCTGGTAATTATTACATCATCTCAGAGAGTTGGGTCATCTATGTGTCTTAAGGGCAAGTGTCTGCAAGATGGAAGAAAGAACCATGTGAATGTTAAAATCAAAAATGGCAGAGAAAGTTCTGTTTTGTTATTTCCCCCCAACCTAGAAGTAGGGTGATAAATACATGTCTTCAACACTTTAATTGAATTGACATTTCTATTTAGATATGCCAATGAGCTAGCACTTTTAGGAAAGTAAATTAGCAACTTTGCAACACTATATTACCTTTCAATGATGACAAATTAAAATTGCATATATTTAGCATTATGTTATTTGCAATGTATGCATGTTTGATCTCAGTGATTTGACATATTTAATTTACTATATCTTTTATCCTCTGTTACAGTGCTTCTAACATAATTATTCTTTTTAGCATGGGATATATTCTTAATTTTCTCAGTTACTCATTTTTGTCAACACAATAATGAAGAAGGCAGCTAGACTTAGGTAATAATCTAGGGGTGCACTGGGTTGTACTTAAACAAGTTATTTTGGACTATTTCTAAGCTAAATTTGATGGCCATGTAAGGACAGAAACACTGGCTCACATGTAAGTGCCTTTGTTTTTTCTTCTCAAACTGCGTAACTATAGATTGCACAATGGCAAACTAGTGCCTCTACTGCCATCACTTTTTCTTATGCAGAGTGTCCCGGCAGAACAATCCGTCTAATGAAGCAGCAAGGTGGAATAAAGAAGTGGCCTTGAAATAGGAACGGTTTGTATAGTTACACAGGCCATGCCATTTTCAGAGCTGCACAACCAAACCTCAAGGTATTTTCTAGGAGACTGCAGATTTTTCCACAGTGATAAAGGATTCTGGAGGAATTATGTATTCCCCACGTTTAATACTTCATGAATACCTGGGATCAGGCTTCTACCTCATTTTCAAGAGTGTATCTATTGCATTTTGTATGTAAGTCTGTTTTCTCCTCTCAGATCCCAAAGGTGGGCATTTTCTATAAAGCAAACCGAATCAGTATTTGAAGTTTAGCAAGTCCCTTATGGTGTTTTACTCTTTAAAAGGATTCTCTGCCTGGAGAAAGCCAGGAGCAACGTGACTGAAATTCTCCATATCTCCACTGGGACTTGAGCTGTGAGTTACAAGTGATTTGCAGAGACTTTCGCCTTCACAGGTTTGACTGAGTTTAGGGGTGCTTTCCCGTACAGGAACCGGATCAAACGCGAGCCGCCTAAAGTCCAACTGCAGCACTGCGCCGTGGTTTTTTTCAGCATTTAATATCAAAGGGTGGAGGTACCCAGTGTAGGAACAGGAAATTCCCTGCTCTAATTCGTTTTCCCACTGGCAGCAGCTGCTGGAGCCCGGCCGCCCGCAGCAGCCCCACCGGACAAGCTGCTCCCGGACGGGAATGCTGGCTGCGGAAATTCGGCTCCGGCTTAATGAGACCAAGCTGGGCAGAGGCACTTAAAGCAAATTCCCAAAAACATCCCTAATATATCTGCAGTGAGTGCAGCAGAGGCGGTGACAGCAGCGGCAGCAGCGAGAGATTCACAGTATTAATAAAGGGATTCACTGCCTCGTTAATAAATAAATAAATAAATAAATAAATAAATAAAGGAGGCGAGGGGAAGGAGGGAGAGGGGAGGAGGCAGGCAGGAAACTTCTCTGTGTTATTTACATTGGGAAAGGGTAGAAGGAAGGGTGTTTGTGCCTCTGTGAATGAATGTGAAAGAGGAAGGGAGGGAGGGAGAGAAACACACACAGAGCACTGAAAGGAGGCTCTGTCCCCTAAACCCAAGTAACCCGTTTGCAAGAATTGGATGCTGGAAAAATGGTAAAGACCCGGAGTTGAAAACATTTTCACTTTAATACTGAAAAAATATGCCATTATAAAATCCTCGAATAGAATTAGTAAGTTTCACCTGCTTCCTCAGTTCTGTTTTCCTCAAGTTATAGCAAGATTTACAACAGCACAGAATTTTCTACCATTAAACTTTGCAGCCTAAGCGCTAGAGTGACATTAATTGGTCATGCTTAACTGCCTTGGATTTTTTTTTTTTTTGTATGTTTACACTGTTACCATAATAGAAATCAAGGGTACTAATTTTTACATTCAGATGGAAAAGCAATACTGAATACGTATATTGAAAAAGAAGAGAGAGAAAACAAAACCAAAGCCTACCCTCCCCACCTCCCCTGAAAAACGAAACACAACCTGCTATCAACAAAGCAAATCTCTCCCAGCAAAGTAATTCCCACATAAAAATAATAATAAAAAAAAATCCAATGAGAATATTCATGCAACTATGTCTTAAATAAAATCTTTACAATTTTTTCCACAGTAAAAGTACGATCTCTACTGCCTATGGATCACACACCAAAAAAAAAAAAAAAAAACTGGCGAAATGGCACTTTTTATTATTATACTGTATTTTGTATATAGAAGGTTTGATACGAAGGGACTTATCAGGTAAGAGGGATGATGGTGAGAACTAGACGCTGCTTCCAGTCGGGGGCTGGAGCGTCCCTGGGGTGCGTTGTATCCATGCGAGCCATGCAGCACTTTTTTTTTTTTTTTTTTTTTTTTTTTTTTTTT
>VZRZ01003833.1:0-88274 GCA_013398175.1 Climacteris rufus | reverse complement strand
GGTGGAGGAGGGCGAGGAGGCGCGAAGGTGAGGAGGCGAGGAGGTGCGAAGGTGGGAGAGGGAGCCCAGCCTCCTGGTGCCTCCTGCATCCCGGGGCTGTGCCTCTTGCGTCCGGCGCCGCTGGTGAACTTTGCGGCATACTGGTAGGGGGGAATGTAACGGCGGGAGGGGGCTGGAGGAGGGGTATTTATAGGAAAATCCAGTGAGCCATATGGAGCCTGAACCCCTTGGTCCCGGCAGCATGTTAATTTGGTCAAAGCTTTTCCCTGGCTACCGCTTGCAAATAAATTAGACATCCTGCCGATGATGATCTTATCAAATTAATGTAATTAGACCACAGATAAGTTACAACACTTATCGTGGCCATTTCAAGTCCCCAGGATGAATATTTAGCCTTTTGGTTTGTTGAGGTGGGCAGAGACTAGGGAGGGAGGGGGAAACGGAGTAGGAAATGGGACAGGAGTAGGGAAAAAAAACAGACAAAAAGAGAGAAATCCTGGCCCTGAAAAAGCTTATCCAATACATTACAAATGGGCTAGAAGAGATAAAATGCCACTGACACAGAAAGCACCACAAGAAATATATCGGTGGTTTCATCAGAAAAAGAATAAGAGAGAAGGAAAAGGTGCCACATTTGGACACATTAATTCTTTTCTCCTGATGGTTTCTTTGACTTTGTCCCTCAGTGATGTCAGGGTAGAAGGGTGGGAGTTCAAGGCTGTCTGTAAACCCTCTGTGGATCAAAAATTGCAGCTGCAAAATGCAAGGGGAACTGGAGGCAAGGAAGCCCCAGGAAACTCCAAGGAGGGAGGTGGGACACTCAGAGGAAGGGACAAGGGGCAGGGTGGGGCTCAAGGACACATTCACTAGGTGTCAGCAGCAGTGAAAAAAATCACTGTGAATAAAGTCTTCGCAGAGGAAAGACTGAGAATTTGGAGCCTGGTGAAGACTCTCTGAGATGTGGGGCAGGAGGACTTGCTATCCTCCTGCCTTAGAATAAAGCTTCCAAGCATCTTTACCTTCATGTTATTAAAATTGTTCAGGCACCGTAAAAACAATCAAAATGCAACCAGAGGACCTGAACATTAACAAGATATTAAATAAATAAGTACGTATTGAATAAGTGGAAGGACACCATGACCTGTTGTCAAAACATGAAGGACAAATTGCCTGCTTCTTACAAAGGATCTGCTGAGAGGTGGGGAGTGGTGGAAGCCATCTGGGGACCTGGAATTTCAAAGTGGTAAAAGATGAAAAAATAAAAGATATGCCAGAAGAGGTATGATTGTTTATGGATGTTATGTAACTTGCAAAGGAGTATTTAGCTAAGGAGGCCATTGTGTTTTCATCTGTATATTTGGAGATTATTGACTTATAGTTACAATATATGTATTGAGAGAGTATCTGCCATGCAAAAGTTAACATCTAGAAGACATGTCAGAGAGGAAGAAAAGAGGCACCATCCATTTGAGATTTGGTATCTGAAGTTTTTCTATTCTATGAGTCAAGCTACACAGAAAGATCCAGAAAATTAATCTATCATTACTCAGTGCCATAATCCTAAATTTCTAGGTTTTTTCATCTTATTGAATTAAGTTTGGAAATATGTATCTTAGCATAAGAAGCCTACTTTTAAGAGTTATAGAAAAATACCTACTCCTGGATCAGGTTGATTGGGAGACAAAAGGTTTTACTCTGTTACTTAAAGAGTGTGGTAAAGTGAGAGATCATACAGCACTGAAGTGCCAATTAATATGGGTCTTCAAAATTCAGCATATGCATCCCATTTTACAATCCATACACAGGTTGAATAAACAGAACTCACATAATCCCCTCTAAATTATCTAGAAGGTCAGATAGGGGAAAGAGCACACAAATATATTGTCCTTGGCTCCTTTACTTATTTGTTGTTTTACCTCGTGTTCACATCTGCAAATTCTAGAAGCCTGAAACAATGAGCTTCCTTCTTATACTTTTCCTCTGGGTGTAAAGTCCATATTTAACCACATACAAGCCAAATGAAGCCATTTTGAATAGAAATTGTTTTACTTATAATATGGAAAATTACTTGAAATAGGAAAAGGTAGTGGGATACTTCTTCATTTTCCCGGTTAGTAATCTCCCATCTCCCCATTGCCATGGCTATGTAAGTAACACTGGGTAAGGGTATATTTGTGCTACACTGGAACATGCTAAAAAGCTAGTTACTTCATCTAACATTGTAGAACTTGCAGAGCAGAACTCAGGCCATCTGCAAAGGTTCTAGAGGAGAAAATTATTACTGTTGATATCTTGATTTCAATGTTTGTGCTATGTACTGTAAAATTGGCTTCATTATTTTTACAGAGGTATAAAGGCATCCTAGACTGTAGACACAATATTGTGTGTGGATACACACACATATACATATATACATATGTATATAGACATATGTGCATGTGCACTACAAATTATGATAGATTCAGCAAATAAAAGAATTAGAGGGTCATTATTTAATTTGAAATTATGGCTTTGTTCAGGCTTTGACTATGGACTTTAACACAGACTGGCAGTTATCATAGATGCCTCCATATGTTAATGCAACTCCTGCAGAAACTATGCTTCCCAGTGTATACAATGACTTCAAGCCAGTTCAGATAAACAAGTTCTAACTAAGGATAAGAAGGGGTTAAGCTAATATCAGGATTTCCTCACAGAATTTTCTATCTCAGTATATTTCACAGGCCACATAGTTACTAGATTTCTATCTAAACTGCAATTAGACTTAACAAGGTTTCTAAAACTAGATAATTTTCTTCTTCGTTTTTCATTTTGTTAAGGGTAATGGCATGTGAGTGTGATCCAAGTCTCCCTGTGATATGTTCACCAGACGGAGCTTTGCAAAATGATGCAGTGGTGGATGATGATGACTAAAAAAAAAAGAGTATATAACAAAAAAGAAAAGAAAGTTAGAGAAGTGGCTTGCCTACTTGTATCTAGTGAGTAGGAGACTGGCTCATGATGAGAAAATAAAAAATTCTCTATCTTTTTCAGTGTAAGAGCCAGCCCACATGTTCTTCTTTCTTGGCTCATACCCTTAACCACCAGGCTACCAACCCTCTTGCTGCAGCTGTTCTACTTTACAAGAAAAATAATTTTGAGATCACTTGAACCACAGAAAGGCAGTAGGGGAGCATGAGTTACAGCACTTGCCAGGGTGTGCACAGCCCTGGGGGGACTTGTTTGCATTGTGCTTTCATGTGAGACTGAGCTTGACCTAATAGACTTCACACATAAGATGTTTAAACTACAGAGCTGGTAGCAAAACTCATAGACATTATTCTCCAGTACATACAGTTATCAGACCCTGAGAAAATGTTGTGTTGGAAACACTGGCCAAATAGGTCACAGGGTTAATCTTGAAAGGTTCAAACACTAGGTGTCAGAAAATGGAACAGGAGTCAGAAAGATGGATGCATCCATCCTCTGTGTAGTCTGCCATAAAATCCATGTGGTCATTTCATTTTGAAATTCTGATGATGCTGAAGCAAGAGGTGTATTTAGAGAGCAGGCCAGGCCAAGGTCCTGACTGGAATTTCTAATTTAAACTATGTATATTGATCTGAGTTCCTGACCCAGTTTCTACTATGATTGCATACATTAAAATCACTAAAGCACCTGAGCAGTTCCCAGGACAGGACCAAGCCCTACAGCTACTGTACTTAGTGGTGAAGTGGTGAGAGTATCCAGAATAGGTGTTTGGTGAAGGAGTGAATTCAGACAGACATTTATGTTTTCTCTTTCTCTTTTACTTTCCTTTTTTTCTTTTTTTTTTTTTTTCCCCTCTTAATTTTCCTTCAGCCTAAAGTCTTGTGGAGTGGCCTTTTGTTCAAATGTAAGAGTTACTATACAGGCAGAATTAATCCCCTTCCTACTTAGTAGTGAATTGACCCTGTGGCTTCACTGGGAAAGTATATTCTGCCCACTGTGCTGTTGATTAGAAGGAGAGAGATAGGGAGCTGAGCTGAGTCACCCACCTCCTTTTATTCCTCTCATCTCAAAACTCACTCTCACATATACACACACACACAGACTCACAGACACACTTACTTTAAAAGTTTGACACAACAGAAGTGGGTTGTCTGTTTTCAGTGGAGAATTTCAAGTTAAGGAGCCCAGATGGAGAGAGATGGTTTTGCTGCAGCCCTGACCCCAGAACGTGAACTGAGATTTCACTGCAGCATTTCACTTGAAATGTCCTCCCAGCTGCATCTTCCATGCTCTCAGTCCTGACGTGAAGGCCTAGATTCTGTCTTTCCCAGAACAATACGTGAGATGATTGACTGCCTGACTTGAGGACCGGGATTTCACTCTGGGCTTTGGCTTCCTAAGTTTGGCATTGCAGCATTAGGCACTGCAGCACTGAAGCACACAGAATGTTTTTTTTTTCTTTGTGATAAAAGACATACGTTTAGGCTGGGGAAAAACATAACAATGAAATTAAGTGGAGCTGTGAAAAATATTTGTTCTTTTATTCAGCTATAACAGGAAAGGTACTAGTATAACATTGCAGCCTTTAATAAGAAGTGATAACATTTGCAGCATAGTGTAACCTCAGCAGTTTTTTTTTTAAAGATCCCAGCATTATCATTTTAAGTACCTTGTTAAAACAATTCTCAACATCCTGCAAGACATGACTCCCATGTATTGTGATCAATACACCATATAGTACTGCACCTTTGCTAATGTGACCTTTTTGTAGTTTTGATTGCTTGCTTATTTCATTCTTTCCCTAAGTGTGGCCCATGTCTGACTGAACACAAGCAAATGTTGAAACAGCTGGTCACTCTGCAACATATTCAGATGACTGAGGTAGTTTAGTAATACTCATTCTTACAATTTAAAGTTAGCTAAAAATTACTTTTATCATTTTATAAAAACTTTAATGGTGAGACAGGAAGACCAGGAGTTAACACATGAAACACAAATGAGTGTAATTTAGATGTACACAAGGCATTATAAAGTATCTTTGTCATCCAAAAGGGAAAAAAAATCCTACAGGAAAAAAATTCGTCCTAGCTTTCAATCTATTGCTTCATGAGTAATCCCACTGAATCACATCAGTTTGAATAATAGATCTACAATGTGTTTTCAATAATTAATTATTTTCTTATCCATTTTCATAGCAAAGTCTCAGAACAACATAAGGATCATATAAATGAACAAAAGTAGATAAGAGTTTATGTCTCTGCTCTCTCTAACTATAACTTAAAACTTCCATTTTTTAATAATGAAGAAGGAAATGCTTCTCAGAATGCAGAATTGAGGCAAAGTCATGCTTCCACCAGTAGTTTGCTGACATGACTCTGGGCAACTAATTTCTCTTTCCCATGCCTCAGTTTCCTAGTTTGAGGAAGTGGAAGGTATTATACAGCCCAAAGGTGCTTGGAAATCTGTGATGAACAAACATGGTGACTGAAGTAATTATCATCATTACTCAGGGGTGCAATGCAAAAAGTCAGATCTTACATAAGAGCAGTACTAAGTTCTTTCTCTTTTTGTCAGCCCATCTCAGAGGCTTTTACAGCAGAATACAATATAATTTTATTTGCTCAACAGATTGGAAAACAGAAGCGCTGACCTTGGGAAGGTCACATGTCAAGCTGTTGATAGCACTAGAAATAGACCCAAGTCTCAGAAGGCTCAGCCCTGCCTTCTACCCCAGTATTTCAGAGATGCAAAACTACTGATTTATAGAAAAAGCCTGTTCAAAAAACTAAACTAAACTAAACTAAACTAAACTAAACTAAACTAAAGGCTTCCTGCCTCCTTCTCCTCCTCTCTCAGACTTGATTTTATGCATCAAATGTTTCATATGCCAGTTATTTTCTTTCTGGAGGCCTAATGTAGTTATGTGGTATGACAGTAATACCAAGCCTTGGTTTTCTTATTAATTCACATCTTAATTCACTGTAATGCAAATATTTTAACTCGGGAAAAAGAATGTTTTCATTCCTCAGACTTTTCCCAACTTAGACTTCAAACTTCAAAAAGAGGGATTTCAGAGCCCAGTGCTAAAGCATGTGATGCTTAAAAAAAACATCTTGGAAAAAGAATTTTAAAAACTGCTTATTCAGAGAACTGTGGCAAAGTGGTTTTATTTTCAGGAAGTTCATTCGTTCCTTTATCTGCTACAAAACAAAATAAAAATAAAAGCAACCAACCAGGTAAAGATGCAAACCAAATTATTAATTTCAGTGTGGTTCAAAATAGAAATCTGAAATAAACCATTTGAGTTGATTAAAATGCTTTATTCTAGTTTGTTATTCTATTTGTTTGTTTATTTGTTGTGTTTTATCTAATATAAAGCAAAGCATGTTTTGAACTAGAAAATCAGAATGGAATACCAGAAATCAGAATTTTGTCTTTCATGGCCTTCCGTGATGTTGGTCTTTTTCCAAATCATACTTTGTTAAAATTACTTTTCCTTTCCTTTGATTAATTTGAATTGGAATTTTCTGATGGAAAGTTTGTGCAAACTTTTCTGAAATTGTCTTTTAAGACAATATGCAGTGGTGTCTGCATATTAAAAGGAGAATTGCTGTGCATCAGCAGACTGGAGAAAGACTGAGTAGATGAAACATTATTATCAATAGAATAATACTTTCTTCCTGTTTATGCAGTGCCTAGAAACCATACCCTATCCCACATGGCATTTTAGTTTTAATTAAATAATGTTTTAGAGACATAAAGGAGAAGAGGCTGGTGACCCGATTAATCATTGTACTGCTCGATTTTACATCACAGCATCCCAAATTATTTCAAATGTATTACTCTGATTTAAAGCTAGATTATTGCAGTCATGTCTCAAGATGTAGTTGCTTATTTTTTTTTCTCTGTGGGCACAGCTGATCTGAGATACCCCTTACTGCCTTCACTAGCCCCCAGACACTAATTTTAACTTCTCGAGTCTTTTTATTTAACCACAATTTTCATTGATTCAGTTCATATTGCAGTCCACAAACAGTTCTGTCCTTCCTGAGTTGATGAGAGGATCAAATCAACATTGCTGCTGAGGTGGCCAAGGAATGATCCATATACCTAGGTGGGATGAATACATACCAAGGTCCAGGATTTAGCCCCCGGAAAACTTGGATCAATCTGGACTTTAATATCTCTAAGATATTGTGTAAAATATACAGAATCTAAAATGTAATTTCACATGAGTGTATATATGTGTATATGGATATTGATAAACATATTGGGGAGTTAGATGTGATGGTGATGGAAGTATTTAAGAGGCAGAAATAAGGCTAATATGAAAGTGGTGTTTTACTAGACTGGCATTCACTAACAACACACATTTTCCAATGTTCTTATGTGTTATTAGTTGTAATTACTGCATATTCATACAGTTCTTAATAACTGTCTTCTACATTGTCTGTGTGTATTCAATACCAAACTGATGCCATGTAGTCAGCAGGGATGGTTGCACTTGGGTTTGAGATCTCTTTGAAGGGGTGAGATGGGGCCAAAGTCAAGATTCATCTTTCTTTTTTCATGCATCTGGTACTTTTATGATCCTCACAACTTCCCCAAAAGAGTGAATCTCATCTGTTCCTGATACGGATTACTTATTTCCAGGACCAGAACTTGTTCATTTTCTGAGGCATGTTTCCTGCCTGTTCTATGTCATATTCTGCACTTTATGCCTTGTACATGAATTTTATTCTGCCCTGTTTGTGCAGTTACATCACGGAAGTCTCCTTATGTGGAGATACAGTTACAGATTACGTTTAAATGTACAGTATATGTATCTGTGCACAAGTGCTCAGACTTTGTTGCTGGTTATGCCATTAGTGACTTCACAAATAGTCAGATACAAAAAGTATCTCACAAATAGTTATGCTTGTGTTTAGATCCCAAGCAAACAAACATCAGATATACTCTCTTCAATCTTTTTCAACTTTACAGGTGCAATAGGTCACTGCTTTTTCAGCAAGACTTTTTAAAAAAATACAAATATTCACTCCATAATCTACATAGATGCTTAAAATTCTTAAATTTGTCATAATTTCTGCAGGAGTTACTTTAAAATAGCTTACTTGAGGCTTACTTGCAACACTTGCAGTAAGAATTGGGCCACTCTTTATTAAGCAGGCATGTACTGTCTCCTTTGAATGGAAGATCCTTGCTTACTCGGATGAACAAGGGCTTCTCTGACGTTTGCTGTTGGAGAGGCTAGGAAACATCAGGATAATTAACCACATGATTCAAATAATGTTCACTTTTACTGTTTTACCTTCATTCCCATGAATATTTTTTAATATTCTAGAGTTTCAGCATGTATAACTGGGAAAAAAATCACAAGCTATAGACTAGATCTGTATTATATGGTCCTGCAGGATGCATGTGAGCTGGCATTCGTGTGCTTGGCTTTCAAACAGATAATTTGTTTGGCGCACAGGGTGCAGCATTTACACTGCAGAATCACATCCGTGAGCCTTGGTCAAATCAGCGGACATCATAAAGCTGCCCTGCTGCACACATGAGCAGTTCATGCCACCAGACATCTGAGGAACCTTTGCAAAGTTATATTAATTCCAAGAGAAATTAAATGGCCTAACTCTTCTGCGAAGGCACCACAGACACCCCACAGTCCAAATATACCCCTTCAGCAATAGAATCACAACACTTTTTTATTTTTATAGCATTTGGTTTTGAGTAGCATCACTAAAATATAGTAGTACTGCCCTCTCCATGGACAGGGAACAGCATGCTAAAGGGCAACTGGGAAAATTGGGAAACACCTGCAGGAGGTCACACCGGGTCAGTGCTGAAAGATCCACTTCACTTCTCCCTGACACTATTCTTCATTTTCGTTGCCCATGACACTCATCATGAAAGTTCAAGTTATTGAGGACTGATTCAATAACTTGTGTACTTTGATTCTAAACATGGAAGGTCGACTAAAGGTAAAGCAAACCAAAAACAAAGTGGAAAAGAGAAGAGATGAAAATATAAGGCTTTTTGTCTGAGGACTCAGAGTAATAGCTCATTCTTTTGGTGGATTTCTGAAAATCTAAAGAGATTAAAGGGTAGAGATACATTTCTGTGAAAATTGTTTTATTTCATTCTAGGTCACTGCCAAGACATAAAAAAAAAAAAAGTTTGGATTAAAAAAATTTTTTTTTCTCAATTACTATAGTTTCTACCCCCTTTTTTCAGAAGCACAGTGGGGAGAAATTGTGATACATTTTTGTTTTAATTAAATATTTAAATAATTTAAATAAAATATTTTGCTGTTTTTAAGCTTAGCTTTTAAAATTGAAACTGAAGTAAATCTAAGATGGAACACTTCAGCAGTCTGGTGATAGCTTTAGCTTTTAGTATTTAGTCTGAGGTACTCACCTAGGCATCTTTACAGTCAATGAAGAGAAATTAGCCATTCATCTTGTACTAAAATATGGTCAAGACAAGTAGAATAAATTGTGTTTTGAAAACATTATTGGTGACACTTTATTTCAAACACCTTCAACTGTTTACATCAATTTATACTAAAACTAACTTCCTCTTGGATGACTATATCTAGATGTGGTTTATATCTAGTTAATCTCATTCAAGAGATTAACTGACATCAAGAGGATGTTTATAAAAAATAACATTTTTTGGAAAAAATATAGACACACATTATTCTGTTTTAAAAGTCAGAGGTTTTTTCAGTCATTTTTGAGCAGAACCAATATTGAAATGTTTTGACCTGTTAGTGTATTTCAAGAATAGTTGAACAGAAAGTTATCATCCAGGGGTAGTAGGCTATTCAATATAAAAAGTAAAGTATTTTTTGAAGTGGAATAGACAGAAATCATTATGTTGTGTCTTCAAAATTTCCTTCAAAATGATAAATATGCAAAAAGAATGCTACACTGCTATTTCTTACCTTTCAGTATTGCAGAGGGCTGTTCACTTATTTTCTCATTTACATCTCTACCAACATATCAGAGAGAAATGAAGGGTGAAACAAAAGAGTGCTATCTTGGTGACTCTCATAAAAGTTGAATTTTATTGATTGTATTATGTGTATCAGTAGCTTTATTGTTCTGAATCTTGACTCGTTAAAATTATGCTTGGGAAGCAATTTTCCTAATCATTACAAAACTCATTAAATTCATGATTTTATGAATCTTTAGGAGTATTTTCTTCCATACACTATTTATTACAAACATTTAAAATATTGTCTGTTTTATAAGTTAGCATAATCTTGTTGACATCAAAGAAGTCAATCTTTTTTAAGATCTCAATCTTATGACAAAATAGTATTTATAATCAGGCACTCAAACGAGTCAAGCATATTTAAAAGAGCAATGATAAAAAAAAAATACATCTTAATGACTTGCTGTTGCTAGGAGATTCCAACTACTGTTTATGTGATTAATGTGTCCTTTTTCTTAATTAAAAAAATATTAATAAATAGATAAAACACTAAAATCCCAACCTTTTAGTAAATTTGTGTGGAAACATCCAATGTGTGAATCTACTTAAGAGCAGCAGCAATAAAAAATCACACAAAGGACAGAGGACAAAAAATAGGCCAATCTTGCAATTGTTTCTCTAAGCTGTCAAGCTACACCTCCCTGGTGCTGCAAAAGAACACATTAATTAATATTGGTCACTGTAAGGAAAAGGATGTACACTTAGACGGACAATTTATCCAATATAGCACAATGTTTATATGGTCTCTCTGTCCAGTCTGCATGTAATACTAAACTACAATTTAGCTATCACTGTGTAGCTCAGTAGATATAATGGGATTCTGTAATGGCTTAGAAGGTCTCAAGGTTTTACAAAGAAGCTAAAAGGCAAAACACTGATCATTTTACAAATATCCAGTCCAGCCTATTGGTAAAAAATAACAGACTGAGTTTCAGTTACATAAAGGTGTAGAAAACCATGAAAATTATGATTTATTACAACACTGTGCTAGACCATAGAGTCACAGAAAGTTTTAGATTGGAAGGGACCTTAAAGATCATCTAGTTCCAACAACCCTGCCATGGACAGGGATGTTTTCCTCTAGACCAGGTTGCCCAAGGGCCCCATCCAACCTGGTCTGGATCACTTCCAGACATTAACAACTTCTCTGGGCAACCTGTTCCAATGCTTTACCATACTCACAGTAAAGTATTTCTTACTAGTATCTACTATGAATCTACTCTCATTCAGATGAAAGTCATTGCCCCTTATAATATCTTATCACTACACGTCCTTGTAAAATGTCCCTCTCCAGCTTTCTTGTCAGCCCTCTCTATGTACTGAAAGGCCACAATAAGGTCAATCCAGAGTCTTCTCCAGACAGAATAACCTTTCCTCATAGGAGAGGTGCTTTTTCTTATGCTGGGGAACCCAGAGCTGGATGCAGTTCTCCAGGTGGGGTCTCACCACAGGGGAGGGGCAGAATCCCCTCCCTCACCCTGCTATCCATGCTGCTTCGGATGCAGCCCAGTGTTGCCCTGACTTCTGCAGTTCTGATGTTTTCATTCTTTTGTAACTAGCTCTCAGACATTCTTTGTAATCATAGCCATGTTATTGTAATGGTATCTTTTTATTTACATTCCTTTCTCCTGGGCACAGAAGTTTGATGGACATTTCCTTTGACCAGTGTGATTGAGGGGAGTCTCTTTGTCTCCTCCAATACACAGTGAATTATAAGACACATATATAATAAAGATGGGCGAGGGAAGTCCAGAACTTGTTCCTTCACTCTCCAGAGGTTTCTGTCTCCTTCTTTTGTGTCGTTACTGTGACAGCCCAGGACATAATTGGCTTTCTGGGCTGTGAGTGCACATTTCTTGGTGCCAGCCTCTCACCCACCAGCACACCCAAGTCCTTCTCACAAGTCTGTTTTCTGTCTGTTCATCTCCCAATCTGTGTTGATACTGGGGATTGCTCTGACTCAGGTGCAGCACCTTGCACGTGGTCTTGTTAAACCTCATGAGATTCCCCAGGGCCCACTTCTAGGGCTTGTCGACATCATCACAGCTATAATCACCTCCACCACTAATGTTATTTTTCTAGAAAATAGACCATTAAAATGAAAATTTGTTATTGTCATCTGCCCTTACTCCAAGCTTTGGCACTTGCATGTGTTAGAATGAAACCAAAGAACAAATATAAAAGCTCACCTGAAAGTCAGAGATAACTTGAAAAAGAGCTAAGGATTTATATAATTTACTCATACATTAATAGAACCCTAGGCATTAAATCAGTCGTTAAATCATCATATATGATGTTTATTTTACTGAAATCTAAAAAGTGATTTTGCTATTTGCATGTAGTTAAGGCAATAGTATTTATTTTATTTGCACAGCACTTAGGTAGCCTTAAGGAACTTTCAGAACAAGCTCTCCCAATAGCAAAACCAGTATAGATGAGCTAGTGATAAAAGTTTAAACCTGGTAATTTTATCTATCCCCTGTGCACCTATAAACATACATAACCACAGATTTTATATTTCAAACATCCTTTTGCAAAGGCAGGTTTTGTTAAGTGGTAAAAACACCCCCAAAACAACATAGTAGTTTCTGTCAACTGTTTCCAAATCTTTAAATATTCTTGTTTGGATTTTTGGTGTTTGTTTCAGGGTTTGGTCTGAGTTTTTTTTGGGTTGAGTGGAGTTGGTTTTGTAGCATAGTTGATATGAAAGCTGAGCCCAAAAGACATAAGGTATTCATGATTCTCAGAGAATTCTTGGTAAAATAGAGATGTTCCGTACTTTGCAGGGTCAAATCAACACAGAGCTATATGAAGTTTTAGTTTGGGGTGGTTTTGTTTTTTTTTTTTAAACTTCTGAACAATGTGAAGAAAGGCCTGTAGGACATTTTTGGCTTGGTGATGCCATCTTCAGTTCAGGCAGGAGTTTGAAAATTAAAGTCGGAATAATTGCTAAAACAGCACTTTTCTGACAGAAATGCACAATAGGGTTTGACCTTTATGTATTTGTTTCATAAATGGTTAATTTTTTATTTACCTTTTGAACATTTCTTGCTATATTTAAGAACCTGATGTTGGCTACACTCTTTTGTTTCTGGGTTTCAGGGGTTAAGATGATCTAATGTACTTTAGAATGTACTTTCTCTTTTGATCCAAAGGTAAGCTGGTTGAATCCAAGATGTAAAATACTGCAAAACAACTCCTTCTTCACTTTCGTCTTAGGCATTTGGCATAGCTGATTGCTAAACCAATACTGATGGTATAAAAAATGAACCAAAAATTAATATGAAAAATAAACTAAAACTAAAATCACAGGGGACAGACTTTGACTGGGGGGAAGTTTTGTTTGTCACTTTTCTTCTTTCTGTGACCTTCTGTCTCTTAAGGAGAGAAAGCGAGTAGGTATGTGAAAGAGAGAGAAAGTAAGAGAGAAGACAGAGGGGGAAGGAAAAATGAAGGGAATGAAGGAAGGAAAACCAAAACAACAGCAATATAAAAAATAACATGCTTTGGGGCAGTAATATTAATTTAATAAGATTTTAAATACATGAATTGTGGTGCTCTCTCATATGTAAGGAAACGGAGATATAGCTTAGGCAGTAGTGTTTTTAGGTCAAGAATTAGATTGACTAGGGGAATAATACCAGAAAAAAACCTAATATTTTTCCTATATTAATATTTAAGTCGGCATTTTTTGCACAAATATAAATCCACTGTATTCATTGTTTTGGACAATTAATATAATTATTTTTTTAAAGATTAAAATGTATAAAAGGAAAGCATTTTCAAATGACTTCTTAGCAACAATGTTGCCTGGGAATAATACAGATGTGAATAACAACAAAACATACTTGCTAGCAGCATAAGAATCCTGTCTGTTTATCTGCATAGAAGAAAGTCTATATTCCTCCCACTTTGATAAAAGATGTGAAGTAACTTTGATGTCTCTGGTTAAAATAAATATGCAAATAACAAAGCTAAACAACATTATCCCGTCAGATGTAATCAAAATACTCAGCAGTTATCAATAAACAAGTTAATTATGGTTTATCACTCACAAGAAACAAGCAGAATATCACATCTCAATGATATCAAACTAGAAATTAAAATTACTTGGAGTTTTGTGTAACATTTTGCATCACTGTCCCAGTGACATCTTAGAGGCTTGATCCTTACTCTGAGGAGAGCTTTGGTGTCAGAAGAACCCATTCCCTTTCATGGCAGTGAATGTCCCAGTACAGAGAAAGAGACACAAACTGGTCCAGTTCAGGCAGCAAATCACTTTAAGACTCAGGGGATGAAGGTGCCTTGATAGTCGTGACCTAACCCAAAGACCCTAAAAAGAGAAGCTCACTGAGCTAGAACAGAAGAGTAGGAGAATGTATTCAGCTTGAAAGAACTGGTGTCAAAACAAAGATTTGTACCAGCAGACTGGTTTAATAAGATTCTGTTTAGAAAGGGACCCTGCTTTATAACTGCAGTAAAAGTCATCCCAAGAAATCAGAGGTTCTTTGGCATCTTTTATGCACACTGTAGAAGAAGAATGCAGTTGTGGTTCTGGGCTCTGAAACATCAAAGATGCCATTGCAAAAATATTAACTAATTTTGATACACCAAGTACAGGATGTGCACTAAAAATCTGTAGTAGCAACTCAAGTGGGACAGACAAATAAAAAAAGAAACAGCAAAAAGGCGTTCATCCATGAAGGCTAGTTTTGTCCAAGAGGGCTGTGTTTTCTATTTTTGCTGCTGTTTTAGATCTGTAGTCTGTATTATTTCCATTACAATAATCTCTACATCCTGTTGGATTTAAGACACAGATAAAGGTGGATTAGTGAATGAAGGAAGGATCTTGGCACAGCAGAACAAATGAAACCCCACTATTTGAGAAAAAAGACAACCAAAAATATTTGTTTGTAGGCAACATAGCAACTCACTAGATTCTCTTTTGTGTATACATATATACAGCTAAATACATCTATGTATACATTTGTATTTAAGTATGTATTTATATATACATATGTATATTCAAGAAGCTTATACATGCAAATTCATAATAATGAAAAATGTGATACAAATATTTGCAGATTAATAAAATAAAACAGCATAAATAATAGTCCCTCAAGTCTACCTTATATTAAACCCTAATTGTCCAAAAGAATATATTTTATATAGGGACATACATCAACACTATCACCATAAAATTTTAGTGGAGGCAGATCTCTATTACTTGATTAGAGGAGGTTGCATCCTGGAACATGAATAGGGATTTAGGGTATCTAAGTTTCTTATCTGGCAGTTTGATTCACTTGCAAAGTATAGAGGACAGTATAGACAATCAAATGCATGACTGTCTAAGAGCTAAACCAGTCCAAAGCAACGTTTTCCAATGATTCCTTAACAGTCCTTACTCTTACTATTGCTAAGCCCCGTTTGAGCAGCAACATTTAAACTTTGCTAAAGAACAGAGATAGGACATATGGTGGTCATGCTTGATGTTCTAACTTCATGGCAAGACCTACTCACTGGATGCTCACACACTGGATGTATTAGATCTTCATCTACAAAATACTCTCTGTTTGGGTATAAGGCACCTTAACTAAAGTAGCACATCTCTATCACCAAGTCACACCAAGCCCAAAAACAGCCAGAGCTGGTTCAGATTAATGATGATACTTCTGCACAAGTTCATGTGTGGAATTACATATTCCCACCCTGTCTGCCTCTAGGGTATAAAGGAAACTAAATAGAGGAAAGGATTTATTTTCTTTCGGGTCCTATTATTTCCAGCACAAACACCACCAGATTCTTTTTGTGTATGCTTCTGAGTCATGAGAAAGGGGAATGCCCCTATTTGTCTCTGTGTTGTGTTAGCATTCAAGTGCTATCTCTATGTCTTGTTAGCATTCCAATGCAAATAAAGCTATTTCAAATAAATGGACTTGATTCCACAATGGAGTGCTCTAGTGTTAGGTGACTCCAAGGAATGTAGCTGAATTGATTTCAGTGTACTTCAGTGGTTAGCCAAGATCAATATCGGTAACTGTAGTAGTAAGGAGCCAATATCCACAAAATATTATCTTTACTAGCTAGGGCTGAACATGGATTCATCTACTCCCAACTTTTCCCAACTACCTGCATAGACAATATTGATTTTATTTGCAGGACTGTGGTAAATGTTGCTTGGTAAAATGGTACAATTAAAAAAGTTTACCAGCTGATCTTTATCTGAAACATCATATGGTAGGAATTGACTACATTACTGTAACTGAGGGTAATGTTATACTTCTCAATTTGCAGAATATCCAAAGCTTATTTTTTTTTCGTTTCATAATTCCTGAGAATTAAATGCAATTTTCAATTATTTTTAATTAGCTGTTCACTCTACATAATAGTCTCTTTGCGAAATAATTGAGAAAAAATGACCTTCTGAAAGGTCCTATTCTTCTCATGTAGTAATGGTTTTACCAGAGTGTTTAACTAAAAAAAATTAAAATATCGTAGGGCAGCTGATGAAAATTTAGGTCTACTACAGTGATACAGATACTCATAATTGTTGCCTTTTATTGTCATCTTGTCTAATCGCCACTGTGGATTCTTAAGTGCATTTGTTTTGGGTTCTTTCCCCTTCTGTTTCCTGGATTTTAGGAATTTTGATTGTTTTTCTAAGATGCTTCTTTCAGTTCATCCTGGGCTACTAATTAGTAGGACAGTACTACAGAAGGTGTTTTTGCAGCAGTAATTCAGAACACTTAAGAAAAGGAAACATGCTACATAAAACACTGTAATTAATTTTAAAAAAAGGGTCAAAAGTAACAAAGAAAAGTTTAATAATACTAGGAAATAATGTATAATATTTTACATACTGTGGAAGCAGTTTCCTTTTTATTTCTTTTTATTAATACAAAAAAAATACTCAATCTTTGGGGCTGCATACCATTGCAGAAGAAAAACCAAAGCATTGTCACTCGGCCTTAGGTTTTTCACTCATAAATTACCCTGATTGCAAGCATCAGGTGGAGCTGCAGAGGTATAACAAAGCACGATCTTATTGTCAATGTTTCTTCTGATCTGAAAACTTTCTTGTCAGAAAATGAGCTGTGAAACTGCAGCTACATCAATGCTTGACTCTCCAAAGTACACAGGACCTCTGTGTCACTTCAGCAGCTGTTCAGGAGATTTACTCTGTGATCTCATTCTTCTCAATTTAATATGAATTAAAGGAATTCGGTACCTGGCAGAATTATTTTCTTTGTTTTTCGCACAGATGAGGGAGGTAAGATTTTATAACAAGAAAGAAAGAAAAGGAATAGAGAAGGCATCACTATTAAAAGGCAAGGCAGTGAATGCCTTTGATGCAGGTATTAGCCATTTTCAGTATTCATTGTTTTGCTTATTGAGTATTTAGGGTTTACACTCACAAGAGAGCAGAAGTGATAGAAGTCTGATATCATGGCTTCCAGAAGTCCCGTGGATGCAATGAGCCAGAAGCTCAGTGTCCCATGACTAGATCCACTTGAGAAATAAAATTCCTAAGAGGTTTCCATGAGAAAACAGCAATTTAAAACCAGAAATAGTTAACTAATTCTTTTGATTCATTTAGAGGAAATTAATTTAGAGGAAATTGAAAGGTGTTTGAGGATCAGACTTCTAAACCTTAAAATCCTAGTGGGAGACTTCTCAATGAAAATTTAAATTTTCATACAACCAAAAATATTTGTTTAATAGAAAACACACACAACAATTTGTTTGATAGAAACACACACAACAATTAAACAACTACAAGAGATTTCAAATACAGAAAAAAACATTGTGTTCTTTTGGAAAATAAATATTTGTAATTTTTACTTTTTAACCTGGATTAAAATTATTTAAATAGATGTATTCTTCATTTTCTTGAGGTAGGTAACCAGTTTTGGCTGTTGGTCTGGTTCAATTCTTTTGCTGGTTTCACCATTTTCTCTTGGTGTTCAGCGTCATCGACCAATTTGACTAAGTTGCTCTGCTCTCCCATTAAAGTTTCTGCAAACATTTTCTTGCTAGTTGTTGTCCTTTCTCAGGGCTGAGTAGTGACTTATTCATCGAGTAGTCCTCAAGGTCAGTGAGCCCCATATTTTCTGAAGCACTTGAACCTCACCATGTATTTCCAGCTTCAGATTAGTTTTGCTGCAGTTCTTGTACACAATGCCATAAAATATGCCAGTACTTACTATAGTGCCTTTGAGAGCATTAAAGACTCTAAATAACCCAGTGTGGCCATTATATTTTAACCCTTCTGCTGATTAAACATGCCTGAATCAGGACCCAAAAAAGGTCAGCATCAGTATGCTGTCCTGCATGATATCTGAGGAACAGTCAGGTCAACCTCAAGACTATTTTGTTCAGCAGTAGCAATTAAAAAAGTGGCCATAAACAGAAGATTCACACGGATGGAAGATCAGGCCCTAAACACACACCCATACACACACAAAATACTTGGGATTTTCCCCCAAATGACAGATTCTATGGCTAGTCTGGTCTTTGACTGTGGAGTGTTTTCCAGTGTGTGAAAGATTGAAGAGTTCCCAACATTCTCTGAAAGCCCACAAAAACCACATCAGTATCCTTGAGAGACCCAAAATAACAGAGGGATTGATCATCTTTTTCAGCATGGAGAAAAAAACCCAAACAAAGCCTTTCCAGAAGATACTCACAGATACAGGTATGAGGGAATGTAGGAGTTAGAATTTCTTGAAATTACACCAAGCCTATCCTAGTCAACTCACAGAAAAGGCTTTATTTGAAAAAAAATTGGATTGTAACATTTTTGTACTCTCTTCTTACAGGTTAGTGATTGATGTTCAGTTAGAAATAAAACTGTGCAATGTCAGAGCTACGGAAGCATGTCTGTATCTATGAAAGAAAAAGGGTAGGCATATTTTTTCCTAATTGTGACTGTTATTTCTCTCTGACAAGTTTCCTAACATTAATAGCTTTTCTTACAAGTGTGTTCCCTATGACACTTATTGGTATTGTAAGACTGAAAAAGCGACACTACTGTCCCATGCTGTCACTTCAGTAGAACTTTTGGTAAACTACTGGTTTTAATTACAACAGTTGGGGTTGTAAGCTTTAAAATTATTTTTCTTTTGGCTTTTGTTTTCTTCTTCCTCGTTTAATCTGTAAAGACTGTAATACATTTTTGACTGCTGTGAAATACTAGCTAATAATAGGGACTGGTTCTTGCTATGTACAAGAAGGTAAGCCTTTCATAATATTTATCCAGAACCACATATAAAACTGCACATTTTCCATTTCTTTCTTGACCTACTGAACCAGAGATTAAAGACTCAGTACACCTAATGTGTGTCATATTTCCCCCATCAACTTTAGTCAGATCAGAAAAATGGAGTAAATAACAGATAGGGCCCTATGTTGCTAGGTAACATAACATCTATGCATATGTCTGTTTCCTGTAGGAATATGATCTAGCACTCTTTTCCCTTATGATCCTTTAAAAATATTCACCCAGAATAATAAGGACTCTTTGTATGTGATTTTTGGACAGGATATTTGTATTGTTAAATTCAAAGGTATTCTGAATAGTACTCAACTCGTAAGTGTTTAGTTACATTTTCTTCTGCATATTTTTTTTTACATGCTAGTGTGTGGCTGCATTTGCTTTATCGTATATGCATAGCAATACATAGTGGAACAGCAAAAAAAATGTTTAAAAGTTAAGAAAATGCAAGGAACTGATTATACACGAATTTAGATTTGAAGTTAAAACCCTTATCTTTCAGTGAAAACGGTAGCAAAAAATCTGTAAAACACCATTCACAATACAAACATAGGAGGACTACAGGAGAGACAGACATTTGTTATTACTAACAAGGTAGTGAAGTGTAAAGTATGCAATTTGATCAAAATTAAGCTAGGGATTTTTTATTAAGAATAGAGTGAGAAGGTAGGCCAGAAACAAGCAGAGATTAAACATCTGAGTTGGAGGAATATTTACTTCCCTGAGGATGCTAATGGAAACCTAAATATAGATATAATACCTGGTGACTGTGAAGTGGAGAAATGTGTAAATTATTTTAATAAAACAACTAACATATGTAGAGCACCCATATGTTTTCATTTTCCTGGAATGACAACTATTCTGTCAGGTAGATTTCAAGAAGAGCATGTGTCATTGTCGTTAGCAAGGTTAGTTACCATCACAGGCCACAGGACAGTAATTGCTGTGCTCTAGCTTTTAGCTCCAGTTCTTTCCAGCTGAACATGTTCAACTTAATCTTGGCAAGAGGGACAGAGAGAGAAAGTAAAATCCTAATATGAGTTGTAGGGTTAGGACTTCTGACATCTATCATGGTTCATATCATTCACAAATCCCAGCCCAGGCAGTTCCAGAAGTCTTGAAAAAAGGTTTGCATTCTGGGAGAAGAAATAGCATAGCTCTGCCTGTAGTTTTCATGACGGTAAATACATTTCTTGCGCTTATCAGTGAAGATGCATGTATAAACATGATCCCAGTTTGGCTTGCCTACAGTCCCTTCAGAAAGATTAATTATAAGAGATAGACGATGGAGCCAGGGAGGGAGGGAGGACGGGAGGACGGAGGGACGGAGGGACGGAGGGACGGAAGGACGGAAGGAAGGAAGGAAGGAAGGAAGGAAGGAAGGAAGGAAGGAAGGAAGGAAGGAAGGAAGGAAGGAATTTTCAGTATTTTAGAGACCTTTTTATGTATTTTTATACTTTTCACTCTCTTCTTTAGTTTGTATAGAAATAATCAAATTCCTTTTACTCTCAGGTTGCACAATGACAATTTTTATTTTCCTTTCTCCTTTTCTTTCAGTCTTCCTCAAAACCAGAAACCTAGCTTGAAGACTTGACCGCTGACCTCAACAGAGAAAAAAAAAGAAAGGAAAGGACTGGAAGGTGAAATGAGATTTATTACTTCTCAGAAATAGAAACTCTGATCTTATTAGCAGAATTTCCCTTTCTTTTCATTTCTCTTTTTCTTTCTATATTTCCTTACACTGTTCTCTTTGGCCTGAAGACTATAACAGCAAAAAATCAAAAAGCAAATAAGCCCTCTACAACTAAGTTTCTTCTTAACACACCTTGATCCCTTTAGTACCCTCACCTCTCTGAAACCCTTCACTGAAGAACACAGAGCATCACCACGTCAAAAAATCCTCTGCTAAGTCTTTGTCTTCTTTTCCACAGAGAAGTTCTAACACGTAGGCTAACCTGAAGTCCATCTATCCATTTGCTCTTAATTTTATGTGAGAAAAAGTATAACTATCAGCAGCAATAGTCTGAACAGGAAGTTGAATGAGACTCCCTGAGAGAACTTTATCCTTCTGTGGGGATTATACAGATGTAATCAAAAATTCTCCTTTTTTTTTTTTTTTGTTCATGTATTTAAACATTATAATTTTTAATATTAAAGGTTAGTTAGATTTAATAAGTTCTCTCTCTCTCTCTTTTTTTTTTTTCTGAAAACCCTACAGTTAGAGATTTTAGGTAAACCATTATGTGATTAGAAAACCAGTCAGAAAATATATATTTTTTTTCTTTTTCAATATGATGGCAAGTAGCTAACCTGCAATAGTTTACCTGCCACTGATTTTGAAAGACAGCATATTACCCCACATGAGTAAAAACTCAGTCTTTTTTACATCAGGTTACTTATTTACTTATATATGTGTAATATTAATATCCCAATTTTTCGAATAATATGAATATCTTTCTTTAAGAAGTATGTTGTTCAGTGCTTCAAAAGTCACTTTTTAAAAATATATTTCAGTTATTCCTCTGCACCCTTATAAATAATAGCCTCAGGAAAGTTATATAATAATAATTTTTATAATGCTAGATCCACAACAACAACAACAAGTTAAAATAGAGGAAAAAGAAGTAACTTTGCAATAGATATTCAAGTAATCCTCTACACAGTGACATTTTAAGAACTGAATAACAATGTATAATTTAAATTGCTTGCTATTTTGTATTTATGAATCAAAGCTCATAATTTTTCTTTTTTTTCCTTTTTTAAATTTTTTAAAATCCTTTAAAAATCTGGACTCTTTTCCTCTCCTTCTAAGCAGAACAGACGTCATAATAAATCGAAACATTTACATCACGCAGAGCAATAGAAGATTTGAAACATAAAGTGCAATTCA
The DNA here is from genome assembly GCA_013398175.1 of Climacteris rufus. Classification (NCBI taxonomy): domain Eukaryota; kingdom Metazoa; phylum Chordata; class Aves; order Passeriformes; family Climacteridae; genus Climacteris; species Climacteris rufus. The sequence goes on along the minus strand of VZRZ01003833.1, from coordinate 66,135 downwards.
TACTCTATGCTAGTTTGTGGCCAAATGTTTGAAATAATTCCAAATATAAACCTAAAAAAAATATTTAACAATAAGTTTTTAAACATAAGGTGAAATTCATATTCTAGGTTAGTTTGAGACTGAATGTTGGAAATAATTCCAAATATAGGCCTAACAAATATGTTTAACAATAATTGCATGCCATATTTTCTCTAAAAACATTCTTTGCTTATGAAGCATGAAACATAGCATTATTTTTCCTTTTAACGAAAGTATATCCTTTAAACCATTTTTTCCGTCACATGTATCACAGATTTTGATAGAAAACAGGCAAAAAGGAAGCCAAATCTAGAGCATATGAGCAAAATTAATAGATATTTGCAAAGTCTGGGTATATGGCTCTCTTTTTTTTCCATTTCAAGAGAAAAAAAAAAACAACCAGCAAATATTAATTTAAGTTTGCATAATTCTAAGTATTTGTCAATTGGTATCTGGCTTCCCTTTCAGATAGTTGTTTCTACCCAAAATAAAAAGGTATAGCTTGAGGTTATTGGAAGAATCACTGAAAAGGAAGAAGCTCTAAAAAGGAGAGTCTTCATCCTGAAGGGAAGATGAGTAAATTTCTCCTTACTTATTTGCTTATTTACTTACTTATTTAGGTTTTGAAATTTACTTTCAGTACACATCCTCATTTTATATTTTGCGGGCAATCAGAATGATTTTTCAAAGAATTACAGTTTCAAAGAATTAAAAGTTATTCTAAATCAAAACATTATAAATTGGTTTTGTAGGAGATAGCCAAACATAGTTCAAGTATTTTTTAGTAGTGTATATCAAGCCATAAGAAGGAAAAAAATCAGGTTGTTTTCAACTTTTCCACTGTCCTTTGAGATTATTGCTGAATTTGTTTTCATCTGCATTCAGGATGTAAGTTTGAAGAAAAAAATTATAATAATAAGGTTTATAATTATTATTAGATAAACACAGACAGTGATCAAAAAAAAAAAAGGGGAAATGCACCTTCCTAGTTTATATTGCTAAATCAAAAAGCACACATTCCTGTCATTTGCAATTTCAGAATTAGTTTGCATAGAACAGCAACTGGCTTATTAAGAGCATGTATGTTGAATGTTTTGCTGCCCTCACCAGGACACCATATAATTTTGCATTTTATTTGGCAAACTTCTAATTAAATGGACTGATGGTCATATTCCCTTCATTAAATCAGCTATAATGAAGCAGTGTTTAATGTCACATGATACATTTACAAATGCTATCAGCTCAAGTTGTTTGAAGAGAAATTAAGAGAGGTGCAGTTGATCAAAGACCTACAAAAATTATGAGAAAAAGTATACTTCCAGAGTAAGGCAGATACTCTAAAATCTATTGATGAAGAATAAGGAAAAAAAAAGTGACCATTCATTCACTGGCTATAACAATAAATATACTAGCAAGATTTCCTTGTGCAGGTACCTTTTTTTCCGAAGAAATAGGATTTGAAGTTCTATTTTATCCTCAATGTTTGCATCTTTCTTTAGCAGAAGAGAAAAACATCAGCTTGTTAGCAAAAAAAATGTTCAGCTGGTGGCAGAAGCATGTCTCTAACCAAAGCAGAAGAAAAAATTAATTACAATTAAGACAGTATGCTAGAAAATTTATAACTACAGTTATGATAACATTTCTTGCAGCAATAAATTTTTTAGGCATTGCTACAAAATATACTCTTTGTGGGTGATTTTTACCTGTGGCTTTTTCTTCAAGTTCAAATATTATATAAGTTTCAGTGACTGGGGATCCATTGCTTGTATTTTAAGAGGACTAGTGAGTCTGTTTAGTATTCTTTGGTCATTGAATTACCTCAAATTTAACACGGTAGAAAATTTATTGCTAAGGCAATAAGAAATTATCATTAGTAATAGATTTATTTTAAAAACAACACTAAAATATGGAGCCTTTCTAGAAATATCTTCTGTAGTTTATAAAAACAATATTCTTTAAAAGTCACTGTTTTAGGAATAATTTCTTTAAACTGGGTTAGAAGTAGAAAAGAGATAAAAGCAAATACATTTCTCTAGGCAGATCATGGTCATTAATGGATAACATGAAGTTCAAAAATGAATAATAAACATTCTCTCCCCTTGTTCTTTTTTTTTTTTTAATTTTTTTCACTGAAATAAAACCCTTGCATGAGAATTAACATATTATCTAACAAATTATTTTGTCTAAGATACAAGGAAAAAGCCTTCAAAGTGCACCAGGGATCATATTTGCCCCATGATAAACACAGCTTAAAATAAATATTCTAGTATTGGATAGATCAGGCTTTATAATTTTTCATCACATTTAGTTGCCATGGTATTACTAAAGCTAGAAGAAAAATATTTCATAATTTTGCTGTCACCACATAGCATAAGGAAAAAGGCAAAAAAGTAAAAAAAAAAAACCACCAAAGTGTAGACTAACTTAATGCTTAGATATCTCTGAACTGCTATTTATTTAAAGTTATATTTTCTATCCAAATCTCTTTCCAAGACCATCCTAGAGCTGAAATTATAACTTTGTTATTGTTCTTTCCAGACTTCATTATACACTAATATTCCACTACCTGAGAAATCTGTTTCAAATCTAAGGAAACAAAAGGAGTCAATGTCTTCAAAAGTGCTGCAAAGAGACTCCAGAATGGAGCGCCCCAGGTTTTGTTAGCCTCTGTGTCTAGTTCTGACTTTTAGAAAGTCACAAGGTTTATATACACTAACTTTGGGCATGCTGCCTGATCAGAATAAGGGCATTAAAAGTTATTACACAAGAGCTCTAAACTAGCATAAATTGTTCCTTTGCTTTCATCTTTCTTACAAGTAAAGAGGGGAATCTAGAAAAAAAAGAGGAAGAGACAACATGTGAAGAACACTGCTTAATCCCTGAAAGGAAAGGCTAGAAGTCTTCTTTTCTTTTCTTCACCATTTTAATCTGCGTTAGGACTGGGTCAAAAATATGAGGGATGATTTTTGATTTTCTTGTTTCTCTCTCCTGGTCTGCCTTTCGGTCTGTGTGGGGAAGGAGAACAAATATTTATTAGTCCTTTCCCCAGGCTGAGCTGTGGTGTCTACAGACTGACATGGAAAAAATATTAGAATAACCAGCTTTTTTTTTTTTCCCCCTTCCCCTCCCCCTCCCTGCCTTTTGATTTAGCTTGCTAGCAATAAGGGCACATTACAGCAGGGGTACATATGGATGCCTACTGGCTACCTCTGACCTGGACTTTTCTCTTATTGATCATGTAGATATGAAAAAGTGTGTTTTATTGTTTTTAGTTACTGTTGATAAACATCCTTGAAATGTTTGTTATGGTACATAAATAAACTATTGAGCTCTCATTATCCTGTTAAGCAACATAATGAAGGATTTCTGAGCACCTATCAGCATAACAAATGCATTTTACTGTAAGAGTAAAAGATAAATATGCATCCCAGGACAATTTTTCCCCATATAATTATCATAACATGATGTAGGAGTAAAAATCTGGTAATTTCTCCACAGCATATTTTTGTCTTATCTATTAGTACTTTAAAAAAATTAAAAACCACTAAATTAAACAAAGCTGACCATAATTCATTACCTGAGTTTAAAAAACACCGTGCACATGAACAAGTTATATTAACTGTACTATACAGATATGTGATAGAACATCTGGAAATTCCACCAGTAATTGAAAGACAAGTCAGTGCTTCTGAATGGGATTTGTTTCTTATCCATTGAATAGAAAGAGACAATTAATATTTATGCATCAAAATACAGCTGCTGCAACTTCTAGTAGTTAGATACCTTGTCATCAGATTTGAAACCAGAGCCACGAGTAAGGTATCCACATCCTTTATAATATATACAGAGTTACTCAGAGTGGTGCCATTAGGAAGAGATTTTAAGCAGTGTAATATTGTGGGTGTTTTAATTACAATAAATGTTGTAAGTGGAAATATTTCTGGACGCTTATGGAAAAGATGTAGAACCATTCACTAAGAAAGAGTGCTGGAATATTACCTTCAATAGTCCTTCAAGGATTAGCATATCCCTGCAAGGTAGATTTATTCCATTTATTTATTTATTTATTTGAATGTATGGATGGGATCTTTTAGTAGGGAGTAGAAAAAGACCTTTATAGATCAATTTTAGGACACTAAAGCAGGTAGATGGTGACCCAGAGGTGTGTTCTACACACATCAGAAAACAGTATGAAGCAGCATGCATCTGTCTCATTGAAAAGTTCACAGGCCTACAATGAGTACGTATTATATATTGCACAATGCCAAATGTGAGTTCTTTTCACTGCTCCCAGAATGGTTTGGAATTATTAAGAAATGGAGATGGGTTTAAAAACATGAAAGCTTCTTTGACAGAGTGAAATGAATGCCAGGACTTATACTTCCAGACTACTGAAACATGTTCAAATGTCTGTTTTCTGCTCATCCCAAGGACTATACCTGCAATTTAGGAAAATGTGAAAGTCTAAGGCACATGAGTAAGGGGCTTTCAGATTGCAGTTTTGGATGTAGAACCTTTATGTTTCTGAAACCTGTGTTCTTGTTTAAGATAAGTTTTGTGAATTGATTTGTTTTATATTATCTTTTTTTCCTCCTTCTTTTTGATAATACAGTACTGCCTCCAAACCAAATCTTGTCAAACAATTCAACATTTAATTTTATTAGTTATATAGGAAACTACTTTTATTTTCTCTGAAAGTAAATTATTTGGGGGTGAATGAGAAGAAAAATAGAAAGAGGAGAATTAGGTAAAATTATAGAAAATATAATAGAAGACAATATAATACGATGGAATAAAATACAAATGAAAGATTTTCTTGTTTAAGAACCTGCCAGGTGATCAGAGGAACATCATGTCTTCTCATAAGCGTGTTTCCAGCCTCCTGGACACCAAGATGGTCCTGATGATCTTCCTCCTAAAGCACATTAGACTGTATCCCTATTATCTGTAGCTAATCTTCTGTGTCTAAAAAAGTGCCAGGATTTAATTGTCTCATTGTGGGCCACTTCATACATAATCTCTCTGAATGAGGTTGACAGTCTGGATATGATCTCCGTGGAGGTCATATTTTCTCTGAAAACATTAGGCAGTGGAAAGCAGGAAGTGCTGCAAGAATTTGTATCTGTTGTGCATGGGCTACACTTGGCACTGGTCAAATCACACAGAAAGTACATCACCAAAGGTATCACACGCTGAAAAATGCTATCTTCAGATCTTTAGCTATTTTCAGGTACCTTTAGTTCTCCCTCAGTGAATTTTTTGCCAAGACTACTTTTTTGCTTTGTTACTTTATATCGTGTGGGAAATTAAACCAGAATGATGCTATGCCCAAAGCCTAGATGGCGACAGGATGTGCATGTATAAATAGCTAATAGAAGGTGCAGATGGTGAATTCAGGCCCTTATTCCAAATTGTGACTCAGAAGAAAGGGATTAGATTGTTTTCTATATCCTTAGACATGGAAAGAAAAACTGAAGTTTTGATAAAGAATTAGATTGAATTATTTGGTTTACCTGATTATGGACAATATGAATAATGTTTTTTGAAGAAGTGCTACGTGGATTTGTAAGGGTTTATGAAGTAGAAAAAAATGGAGCCTATAAAAGACAAGTGAGAAAAAGAATCAATTAATCCAACTATTGGTTTAACTTTTTTTATAAAGGGTCCAGTCGAAATTCTGTCAGGATCTGTGGATTGAGGGAGGTTGAAAACCATTGTTACAGAAGAGCACTGGTTGCTCTAATTGTTGGCATAAGTTAAGAGAAATGAACAAAAAAATAAAGGAAGGAAAAGAAGCATTTTTAATCAATATGAAAATTATAAAAGTCTTTGAGAGTCAAACACAATTACCATAGATTAAGATTCTTTGTTACACCTTCTGTATACTAGAGGAACTAAACACCATTTTTGGACTTTTCATACACTTGAACTGATGATCTGGCTTTTACCTCAAAATGACTTGCAGTTATTAACTGCTTAATCAAGCAGCATAATCCAAGGCTAACAGATATTCACACTTTACGTTCATTTACACCTTTAAAACTTCTTAAGTTTTTAAAGTGCATCTTGAAGACTAACATTGAATTTTTTTTACCATAGCCAATGCAGTCCATAAAATTGAATTTGTAACAACCTGCACTAAAGTATTGAAGTCAGAAATAATATTGGTACATACTTTTCTCCACCAGCAGGAAAGCTCAGCCCTTCAGTAGCAAGATACCAGAGACTTTTACCAACTGCTTTAGAGAAACACAGACAATCAGGTTGAGAAATCTGCATCCTCTCAAAAGCAATGAGAAATAGGCACCTAAAATCCATTGCGAATTTGTACTACAAACCTTGAAACTTCACAGAAATTTATTATTTCAATAAGGTGAAAAACAACACAGAAAGCACTTAATGGAAGTTAACCTAGAACAAGAGAATATTAAATTAACAAAGAAGGACAATATCTATAGCACTGACCCCAAGGGTCAATTCTTATCAAAACTCTCCCTGAATGGAAGTCTATAGTAATAGGTTCTCTAACAGCTTCTTCAAAAAATCACCAAAGATAATTTTTCCAATCTGTTTGAGAACTGTGGTTTGCTTACTGACTATCTCTACTGGTACCTTTCTACTGCCTTTTAAATTAAGGCTTTACTGAGCCACATGTAAGAAAATTCTGACTCAGAATGCATAGGAGGATATATTCTCAGTAGCTCTGCCAGCCAAAGCTGTGAGAGCATCCCAGAAGGAAAAATATAACCACTTTGGTAGCAGTTGATGTTCATATTGAGGATTTTAAATATTCTCTGTAAAAGTGATGAACAATTCACAGCCAATGAATGATTAAAACTAAAATAGAAATATTCCCCACACAATGAACAAAGATTTGAAATATACATTTAAGCTACATTCTGAAATCAACACAGATCCTGAACAGTAGTGACAAACAGTGACATTGAGATGTACCAGTTAACACGATTAATTCTGAGCTGTAATAAGTTTTCTTAGAAATGGCTCCATGATGTCAGGAAGCAGTATACATTGGTATACCAAAGAATGAACATTTACAAATCTTCAGGTAAGAACAGTCTCTTTTAAATAAATAAAAAAAAATATTGATTCTTCAGTCAGTAGATAGTAATCCTGTGAATTCCTTGCAAAGAATTCTTTGTGGATGCAATAAATGGTGTACACTCAAAAAGACCTTGTTGCACCAAAAAAAAAAAAACCCAACACTGAGGGAGACAAAATGTGAAAAACAAGATTCAGCCCAGGAAATCCTCTTAAGTGAAAATGAGAAGCAAAATGGAAGAATATTAGGAGGAATATCACCTCTGCTTTTGTTTTCCTTTTCTTTAAGCTTCTGTCTATAGCTCCTGATATGTGGCCTGTATACTTGTGACCCTTGGTTTGATTCTCTGCCCCATTCTTATAGCTTGTGTAGAAATCTAAACAAGCAAGAGCAGAAATCAGACACAGCCCTTTCAAAAAGCTGCAGCTTACAAATACTACACCTATAACCTCCCTTAAAGGAGTTTCCTTCTTCATTTTCCAAATATACCTGCTAATTTAAAATGCATAAGAATTAACAGATTCTTACATGAAGTGGATTGTAGACCATAATACCTTGGCTGCACTGGACTGTCAAAGAAGCAGAATATCTTTGTAGACTTAATATATTGAGATTTATATTCTAAATGGAAACACACCTTTTACAGCACAAGACTACAATGTATTCATTGTATTACTGCATGTGTTTCTCACTCTGAAGTAAATTCTCACTTGTTCTGTGCACTAAAAGCATGTCATTCTCTTAATACTGATGGTGTAACATTTAACAATGTGAGTAGCTATAAAAAATGAAAATAATTATAAAAGTTCTACTGATAAAAGTCTGTTCTGCCATGGAAGAGAGGAGATGATAGAGGGAGAAAAAAAGAGAGAAAAAAATCTCTGCAGCTTTGATGTAGTTAGCATTGATACACTAAGTTTTAAAAGAATTCCAGAATTTCAGAAATAAATTAAAAGTCAACACAGGGAAAAGGTATTTCCACTTTTGTATTTTGTTGCTAATGGCATTTCACTAATAACTGTTTCTCACAATAATCTCCTTCATCAGTTTACCAGCAGATAAAAGAAGTTATGTTTTTGAATTTTAACATGGAAAAGGAGCAAAGCATTTAGTTAAATATCTTGTCAAATTTGTGTATGTATGTTCAGTTTAAAACCTAGCTGATTTTGTCAAGATGCAGTTTAAACTCTATAAGCAGCTATGATACAGAAAGAGGTCTAAACTGTGTGTTCAATGGTGTTACCTGGACACAGTTCAAATATAAACAACCTACTACCAACAATGACTTTGACAAAAATGATGATACTAGAGACAGATATCTATAAATGTTGTGATGAGAAGTTAATTGATTACCTAGGGCAAGACAATCTCTAGTGAGAATCTAGACTCTCCACATAATGCCATAATGACTTTGAAACAATGTTGTGTATTGATTTGTTGTGCAAAAATTTATGATAAAAGCCCTACAGATGATGATTTAGACAAACAAACAACAAAAAACAAACAAAAAAACCTTAGATAAATTTAAAAAGTCAAATGAGTATATTTTGTTCTTAACTTTGCAAGAAATAAGGGCAGAGTGGTTAAAGCTAGACATGGCTCCATTGTGTCTAGATTTCTATGAAAGAAAAGCTCAGCAGATATCATAGTCTGCATTTTAATGCCTAATGTCTTTAAAGTACTCCTTGTGATGCCATCACATTAATTAGAAGCTACAGATATTGCTGCCATTTTTATGGATAAGTTTCCATAGGCAAGTTTTAATAAAGCCACAGAAGACAGCATTGTAGAATCCCAGAAGATGAGGGACCGACAGCTGGATGTCTGTGGAACCAACCAAAGATCCTTGGTAATAATTTCCCTGTGAGAAAGAATAAGATGTGGTTGGAGAAGGGGGTCATGTGGAGGTGAGGCAGCATTCTTCCCAGACAAATGTCCTTGTTCTTGTTTCTGGAAATAAGCACAATGTAGTACAGTGGAAGTGCAGGTATGAGGCTGAGAAGTGGGCATGGACTGTAGGAGGGGATCAAGATCACCAAAGACCTCTGAATCAATCCAACCAATTTCCAGAAAGGTTTGCAACAGTGTACCACGCATGATAACTAATTTGCATGGAAAGAGGGAAACCTATTTTCAGGGTGGGAAAAACCTATCTATAAAAGGGTACCTCCATCAAACCCAGGCAACATCTGACACCCCTAAGACCCTGGACATCCCTTCAGCTAGAAGGATGCTGAAATGTCCTTGTGATCTCCCTTTCCCTTTCCCTTTCCCTTTCCCTTTCCCTTTCCCTTTCCCGCACCTTTCTGCACCTTCCTGCACCTTCCCTTCCTGCACCTTCCCTTCCCGCACCTTCCTGCACCTTCCCGCACCTTCCCACACCTTCCCTTCCCTCCCTTCCCCTGTATTCCATCTCTTTTTTATGTCTTCCTTTTCAGCTTACCCTTTATCCAAAGGCCACTGCCATGTGCCTATATAGCAGGTCAGGGACTAACTCAGAGGACTTTGTCTATTTATGGTGACCATAGGGTGAACCTAGTGGACTGCTCTTAACAGCTTATCAGATCAGCAGGAAGAGCTGTTGTCACAAAGGTCTTTGGTAAAATCAAGCGATGTGCTAAGTCCCAGCTGTGGCCAGAACCTGAGAGTAGAACGTATAGCATGAAGCACACATGAAGTGAATTTGACATTGCTGTTATTGCTAGAATATATTTCAACAGTGAAAATACATTGTTACAGATAGATAGACACATGAATACATATAAACGTACACACGCATACTTTACAGGCTGTTGGAAAAGATTTGTGTTTCATTCCTACTTCAGCATCACTGGCCCGGTCCTGATGAGTTAATGTTTGTTGTCACTATGTCTTGCAAGGAAAAATAAATAGCAAGCCAATGCACCATGAGGAAGCAATCTGTGACTTCAAAGTAAAAGAGGTCACTCAATACATTTTACCAAGGTCTTTGTGTTATTTTCAAAGAATATAATAGTTGTTTAGGATGTTTTGATCAATAAGTCTGACACACTGAACATTTCAAACCATATCTACAGTCTACAAGTCTCCAAAAGGATCTCTGTTCTTTTCCTTTTACATAAGCCCCTTTTGTCCCTACTGAATGTGACAAAGGATTTTAATATTTCTATAGTGATAGCAGTCTTGCTTTCTCAAAATTCTTTGAGAATTACATATTCAGCATATTTCCTGCACAAGTCCATGAGAGATGTTATTTATTAGATTTCTATTACCCATGGGTATGATAAGTACTTTCCTCAAATATGGATACTACACTGAAGAAATTATTTCCTAAATGGGTTGAAAGGTTGAAAAAAAAGGAAGGAAAAAAGTGTAAGAATAATCCCTTATATAAATTTAAGCTACAGTGTGTTATGATCTGGCCCTAAAGGCGAGGGTAACTCAGGTTCTTGTTTAAAGAATCCCTGGGGGCAGATTAGAGTGAAACGACACTGAGCAATCAGTGTATGTAAATATATAAACAGTTGTGTGAGTGAGCCGGTTGTATAAGAGAGGACATTGCACAATAAAAAGCACTACCCCGTCTCTGCAGGATCTGCTTCTTACTGGCCTTTTCCCCGATCTGGCTCAAATCCCAGCTTGTAGCCTCTGGTGGTGGGTACTCACCCCCTCTGTCTTACGCCAATTAGAGGTTTCATCACCACACACACAAAACTCTCCTCCTCCCCTTTGGTTGGGGGGTGAGTGGCACAAACCTGGTCTCAGCAAAGCACACTGCTGCTTTTGCAAATGGCCAGTTGCTGGAGTCACTAAACATTAACATTTCAATCTCTCACACAATGTTATTTTTTAATCTTTTTTTCTCCATATATACTTTTTTTCATTTTTTTGCAAACATAGAGGAAGGTATACTAAAATTTTTTTTGTATATGCACATATTTTAATTTCTTTCTTCCTCTGTTGTTTTAACTATGAAATATTTCTGCTTATCTACACAATATTATTAGGATATTTTGAGAGTTTCCCCATATATGTGAGCATATATACAAACATATACATAGATATATGCACACATATACATTAATAGTTTAAACAAATGACATAGAATTTCAGTGCCATTTCCGGTATTCTAGATTATCTAGGATTACTGCAAGAGCTAGGATTTTCTCTTGAAACCTGTGTCAGCAAGATGTCACAAAAGTCAAATTAAATCTTTCATATACTATAACATCTAGAAGGACTCTAAATGCTTATGGGTGATTTCTTCCCTAAATCTTTTTTGAGCACAATGGAACATCAAGCAACTTGTTCACATAAAGGTACCCTCATTGTAGACACATGAAGTGACAGCAAGTTGAATCCCACCAGAGGCCCAATCATGGATATCTAATGTAATTTAATATGCTCAAAGTTGTCCCCCTTAGTCTAGTTATCATTTAAGAAGCGGATGAATCTCCTTTGGGTCCTGTGTCATACCTGCTAATCCTAAGCAGGTAACTTGGAAGCTCAATAATATCTCAAGAACCTTAGGCTGGGGGTACTTTTAAAATTGAGTTATCATTTCTAAAGTCTTTGTTAGTTTGGTAAAGATGATAGCAACCAAAAAGGAAAGGGATGTGGTATACAGATACCCATTCTTTTTCTAAAGTTTATTTGTTTATTTTACATTTTTAAAATTCTGTGAACCTTCAAACAGTAGAATAGCTGTGTTTAAAATAGGAATTTCCATCTCCCAGGAATGAGGCTTTTAATCTATCATAGGTAGATAGAATGAGGTGAGCTGTATTTTTTCTATTGACTACACAGAGAGCTTAAGATAACTCACTTGTGCTTAAATACATAATCCCATACTTCTGAATTTATGACAGATTAGATTTTTTCTTTGCTTACTTATCTGTTTTGCCAAATAAAAATTACACTGTATGGATGTAGAACTATCAATGTTTCCTAGGATCTCTCAACTGGTGAATGGGAGATGTCAGCTCCAAATGACTAAAAGATATTGAAGTAGGGTTTAGATAATCCAGAATTTGCAAGATTTCTTTCTCATATTTTTTCTGCAGACAAAAATCTAAGGCTAAACTAAAATTTATAAAAAATGAAAAGGATGTTATTTTAAGGAATATAGCAAGATTGGATTGTTTGTTCAGTCACACACAAATCTCCTTAATTTGAAATATCAGGCTTATTTGTGAAGCAACACTACAGAATTTTCCTTTCTCTTAATTTAAGCTCAACCCTACTCTGTTTTTAATAAAGTGGAAAGTACATACCCATTCTAGACAGTAATTAATAAAACTACAAAGTTATTTAAGACTTTCATTTTTTTTTTCTTCATTGATAACTGCATTGACAATATGTTCATCTCTTTTACTTGCCTGGTAAGTCAGAAATATTGCTGCAGTATTAATAAAGAAAGAGAGAAACTCTGCTACAAGCAAAACTAAACTGTTGCTACAAAAGTTTCCTTTAAAATCCTTAAATTTAAAAAAAGACAGCTGTTTGTTCATGTGCAGAGAAAATAAGTTAAATTTGGAGCAAATTTAGAAGAATTTATATAAACCAAGTACCTAGAGTAGGACATGAGGAAATTAAAAATCCACAAAAAGTATAGAAAGAAAACAATGACAGACACAAAAATAATCAGAATCGATAATTCTCAGAGTTTACCTCACTCCATACACTGTCCAGCCATGAAGAGAAAGGAGAATGATTGAACACGATGAAAAATCATTTATATTCTCTGTTAGAAAAACTTTTTTTTTTCAGACCCTTCCTCCTTTATCCTGACCAGAAAATCAAGTAAATATAGTGATTTTCTAATTATTTTTTTCTTTCCTTTCTCTCAGCCCCCACAATTGACAGAAAATTTTCCAATATGTGCAATAGCAACAGATCACATACTGGTAAACCAGGTGTTCTGTCATTGCGGTTTAGTTCCAAAACTAATTGGCTCAGAAAAATGCTTTACAGGATTTTCTTTTCTTCTTTTAATGAAAAAGTTATAAGATAGGACTAAGAATAAAATAAAAGTGTCAGTCTTCAAGACAGATAGAAAGAATGAAGAGAACCATCAAGTACAAGAGGAAAATTCTCTCTGTTTAATGTAATAGACCAAAAGAGCTGTAATCTTTGATTCTTTTTACCAAAGAGGGTTCCACATCATAGCACAAAAAATCATATACCTTTCAAATAAATAATGATAGGAAAATAAAAATGGCGAGACATTTTTTGTGGAGAAACTTTCATGCACTTGAAGGTGTCACAATGTCTTCTTCACTAAAAGATTGTAGTAGTATCTATAGGATGACTTCTTCATGAAAAGACTGCAGTAATATCTTCAACAAGGGCATTGATTTGAAAAGAGAAACCCTTAAAAAATTAACAGACTAAACGAAAATCTACCTTGTATATATATATGTGTGTGTGTGTGTGTGTGTGTATACACACACATATACATGCATATATGTATGCAATAACTGCTTTAACTATAAGCATAAAAAAAAATTATCCATATTTTTCCCTTTTCCCAAGTCCGTTCACACAAAAATTTTGGTTTTTTAAACAAAAAAGATAAATAGACTATGTTGTGTAATCGAATATAAGCAGCCTGAAGGTAAAATTCATGAAATTCCACAATAGATCAATTTTTATTTTCTGTACCTATCTGTTTTATTTGTCAGTGAATAGTGATGAATATCATAATTAGTTTAAAATAGAGTCAAGAAAAGAGATATTTTCTTTTTGGTAAAAGATAATTATAAACTATGTTAATAGCTGAAATGAAAGCTGCCTGCTATTCCATGTATGTAAATCTGAAATTAAACAATCCTTTAGGCTTATCAGTGTAAATAAAACATATACTTAATGCATAAACAACATATTTGCTTTTTTGTGATAAAATTGCAATCTCTTTGTTCTAGAATAATGCCAAAGTAAAACAATTTTGTCTGTTGAGACTCCATTTTGTTTAAATAAGAAAATCACATACTGGATTCTTTCTCTCTTAGCCCTCCTTTTCAAAGACCAACAAAAATCTTTTTGAAACAAAGAGATACAGATTTGATCAGGCACTTGATTGCTATTGGTGAATACTGCAAATAGTTGTGAGACAATGTAAAATGAGGATATGACTGATACAGTACATAAACAAGAAGCAAGACACCACAGATACAGATATTTTAGTCAGAAAAATAGCAACTAATCAAACAGAGGCCAGTAAAACCTGAATTCATCCATAAGATATATATTTTTTAAATAAAGGCAACCAGACACTAGTAATATTGAAATTTAGAAGCCAAAACTATCACAAGAAAAATCTGAGCACAAGCAAACAGATGCTGAGCACTCTGCAAACTACAGGAGACTTAAAGACTAGAGGTTTGTGTCTTACATCTCTCACCAGGCCTGAGGTTATGAACTAGCAGCTACTTAAATTATGTCTCTTCCATATCACTCTGGGTTTTTTTAAGCTGGAAATAAATTTGTATATCTTGTAAAACTGAAATTATATTGGATCTTGCTTATCAATGTTGACTTACCAGAAAATCTGTTTTAAGGTTTGAGATTAGTTATATTATACTTTGGCTCAAGCTTTGGATCATACAAGTTAGAGAGTTGTACTTCAAAAAAAAACCCAAACCCAAACAATTCATGCCAGTTAATTTTAGATAGCTAAAAACAGGAAGCAGTTTTTACAGAGACAGATTTCTTTGAGTTATTTTGGATAGTGATTTTAGGATGGAATTATTTTTCATTTGGAAACCCTGATTTTTTTCTTTTGCTTAAAAGGATAACTAGTCTTGACTTAATATTTAAACACGTGAGTTGTGTGACACCTTGTAAACTGAATGCACCTGGGTTCCCCTGATAGTCCATTAATTTAGACTAATCCATAGCACAAGCCAGAGTCTGTGTTAAATGAAGCACTGCCTAGAGCTAGCTGAAAGAAATGTTTGATATTGATGAGTGTCCTTCAGTAGGCACTGAACTAAATGTGTGCATTTATCAGAGGTAGCCAGTGCTTGTGTCCATCAGTTATATAACAGAAATCTGCTAGGGTTCTGTGCTCAGAAATGTGAAACCTCAGTTCTCTTTTTCTCCAAAACCTGAGGAAAATTCAACCTCCCTCAAGTCCATGAAATGTCTTAACCATTAGACTATAAGGAATTCTGGGAAAGGGTGTTACCATTTCTTCTATATGACACTTATACAGTCAGAAATGTAGGAGTAATATAAAATTAATAGAATGCATCACTAAAAAATAACTAGACAATTTGCTTGGGAGCAAAGAGCTGTAGGGTCAATACAACATTTTTACATATATTTTGAATTAGTCAATCCCTACATAAATAAACTAATGGAGACTTACTATGTTACTTTTTAATTGGTCCACTCAGCTGGAATGTTTTACAGAATAAATTATAGAAGAGTGGAGGCCAAATAAAAGGCCATGAAAAAAAGAAAGAAGGGTTTGGAAAAGAATATAAACAGTATTACATAATAAGCACTACGTGAATCACAAAGTGAGTCATAACACTGGGTAGTTCACACTAAGAACAAGTTTATGTTTTTCATGTCTGTATTCTTAAAAATATACTGTGGTGCTTTTATTTCCATTCATTTTTTTCTGCACACTTTAATTAGGATAATTATCCAACATAGGAAATTTTCTATCACACATATAGAAACTTGTAGAAACCAAGAAATATAAATGTAGATTTTACTCACAGCAATATTTGCTTCCTGGGACATGTTATTTCTTCTAGTGCAAAATTCCTTAACAGTATCATTCATATATTAGAAAAATTCATGGCATTTATTCAATCTTCAGAGAAATTATCTGTTTTTTCCAACTGTTTGGTTACACCTTAACTGTGGATCATGTATACACCATCGCAGTCCTGGTCCCTGATCCTCTGGATGGGGAGAGTTATTAGTCTATGTCACAGATCCCACATACTTGCACTTTTTTTGTCCCTTCCAACTGAATCTAAGCAGAGTGTAAGAAGATGCACCCTTGGGTCTCACACTAAAAGGAAATCAGGATATTTCTATCTTCAAGAGCTGAAAATCCATACTGGATCCCCCACTTTAACCTCTATGACTTACTTGTTTTTCCGTCTGTTCCTTTGAACCACTACAGGGAGAATTGGCTTGGCATTGGACATGCAGAATATGTTGTGGAATAGCTCCCTCATTGTGGAAATACATCCATGGCAAGGAACAGGAGCACAATGTGGAAAAAACTTTTCTTTCCTTATATTTTTTTTTTTTCTGTTTCTGCAGTGATTTGGGAGTTTACACAAAAAGAAGAAATCTCTTGAGATTATGGAAAAAATTGTTAATATCCTGCCCCATTCCGTTTTAATTATTTTCTTTCTGCAGATCACAACACAGAGGTGTGTAGGAAGAATATATAGTTATTTAGAATGGATTTTGGGGAGTGAAAGAAACTGTCCGTACTCCAGTAGGCAGAGATAATACATGGCTGGTAAAAGTGAAAATATTTTAACAGTCTAAAATGAGTTTCCAGAAGTTATATTTCACCTTGCTAGTGTTTGAATTGAAGCAGGAAAAGACATTTCATTTCCTCCCCCTTTATCACAGGAGTAATTTATGGTGCTTTCCAGCTTGTTGTTTTTTGTCACTTTTAGCCTACATTCCTATTTTCTTCGGTTTTTTTCTTCCTTTGTCTTTCTATTTAGGAGTACTTCTGGCATACATCACTGTCACAGGCTGCATGAGGATTAACCCTACTGACCTTAATTAGCTTCTCCATTTTATAGTTTCTTAAACCAAGAATCCAAAGATGGAAATTGTTCAAATTCTTAGAAATTACTTCACTCTCTGTTGATGGCTTGATTTGCTGTTTAAACAAACTCCTATTTAAATAAACTCCACTGATGAGTATTCTAACCACCCATACCTTTTCTTAATATTATACTTTGTTACAAAGAATTGAAATTTCACTTCATGGGAACAATTTTTTTTTTTCTGTAGGTTTTCAACAGAACCAGAATATCTATCCTCTGGAATATTTGGACATGAGGATGGTTAGTGCTGTGTGAAGTGCTAATGAACAGCAAACATGAAAAGGAAATTGACAGTCAGTGGAAATGGCAAAAAAGCTACATAAGAAATATTGCAGTGATGTTCCAAGATTTTTGTCATCTGCTGAAATTCTACAGCTCTATCTACGTTACTCCAATTTCTTTTTCTTCATTCACATTTTACCTGAAAATTGGAATGTGAAGTGCCTCTTCAGTTCTTTCTTTACACCTGTCACAAAAAGGAAATGGTGCCTGAACGAGATGTATTCTTTGGTCAAAGAGATCACAGACAAATATACCAGACAATTGAGTATTGTGTCCCAAAATATCTCAGCAGTGTAGGATATCAGACAGGCCCATCAAACTTGCTCCATGAGTTTCAGAATGGATATTTGAGAATAAGTCTACAAAATAGTAAAATTCAACGTTATAGATGATAGATAGATAGATAGATAGATAGACAGACAGACAGACAGACAGATAAGTAGTGGTATTAGTGTAACTTAAGGCCCAGACTGTTCATATCATATATGGTCACACAAGAGAAAATCCAACAGAATATAGTATAAAATAAAGAAAATATGAAAAAATGAATGCAGTGATATAAGAACTCAGCTGCAGCAGGAAGTGTAAAATTGTCAGATATCCCACAAGGTGTGGTGTAGCAGTCTGACTTGACACAAGTAAACCAAGAAAATTGAGTAAAAAAATAAAGATGGGAGATACGCCCAGGACTGATACAGAACTTCTACATTATTGTATTTTCTTTTTATATTATTTAATAATATTTTGTTTTCATATTTTGACATAATTTTGTTATTTCTATTTTATTCTTTTTTCAATTTTGCACTGGTTTTGTCTTGTCCTCATTAAAAAATAATTAAGGTAAATTTAAATTAAGTGCTCTATATAATTTTTATCTTACAGAAATAATTGGATTGCTCAGAGAAGTTTGCATTTCTTAAAGGTGATTACAGAAGATGACCTTAATGAATTTATCTCTATTCAAACAGAGTTATGCTACAACGATAAGCTAATGGTAAGAGTATAGTCATTAGCAAAACCTATGGATGTTTGTTTAAAGCACAAGCTGGGAAAATAAAGAAGTGATTAATTCCTGAGTTCTTACATGGCCTAATATAAAAGGATTTGGAGTCATATAGCTATGCTCTGTATACCAATGAATATACATATACTTACTTCTGTGTATGAACCGCCACAAGGTTCATGGTTTTGTAAGAGTATTCACTAGACTGAATGTAAGTGTTCAATGCGCAAAATGGATTTAATTGTTGTTCTGAAAAATGAACTTTATAAAAAATATTGGGTTATTTTTGCCAGTGAAATATTTCATCGTTATAAAAACCATTTCAATAGAAGAAAGAGGATCAAAATCAAGGCCTATTTCCTCCACTTTTATTTATAATATAGAGGGAGGGAAGAACTAGAGGAAACTATTTCCTTCTCTTAGCAGATTTCATGATTAAAAATACTTACTTGGCCTTGCAAGGCAAATTGGCTTCTATCTTACAAGTCAAAGCTGTCTTTTAGCTCAAGTGTAATGCTTTAAAAAATGGTACAGGTTCCATCTGTGGTTTTGATTTGCTCTCTTCTAAAAAAAATCTGTTGTCACTTCAATTTAGAATGTTGCCTTGCAATTTTATCACAAAAATATTCACACAAAGCAGTCCTTCATGTCAGTTAATTTATGCATACAGATGCTAGTGTGCGCACACACACACACACATACACACACTGAGGCACATATTTTATACATTTTGTCACATCTACAAGATAGGAGTAAAAATTAATTTTGGCAATTATTTATCCCGAAGTGTAAGTTCAGACTTGTCACATATGGGATTTTTCCCACATGTCTTCTTGACTAGCATGTCTTCTTGTCAAGCATGACTTGTCTTTCATAGCCAAAGGACCACTTTTCTATTCAACACTCAGCAATCAACAGGTTAGGGAAAGATTACAGATAATGCTGCAAAAGGTGATTTTTAATCCTGTGTTTGGAAGTTGAACTAATTTTACTGAAACTTCCAATTATAAGAAAAGCATAGCACAGATTTAATGAGTTCAATGTATTGATGCATTTGGGATGCATTAAGTGTACTATGAATTCCAAGTGAACTTTGATTGGTCTGGCATAGTAACTCTCATACCCTTTTGGTGTGTTATATGACCTGCAGAACTGACTTGCAGTTCTCCAGAATGCTTTATAATTATAATATATCCTCTATTTCAGGCTCACTGTTCTGGAAGTTGTACAACATATGCATGAATTACATGTACACACATTTCTCGTGGAGCTTTATAAACAAAGGTATCCAAGTTTCATGTATGCATTCATGTGACTCAGGTGCAATCACCCATAACCTTTTCCCACCTGTGATTGTTTTTATCCTTTTCACCTCTTATGAGATCATACTCCATTTTAATCTCTTCTGTTCATCTTTCATACACTGGATGTTCACTTCCTTTAATTACTACTACAACAACACAACCATTTTTTTTTTCTTTTCACCAGTAACTGGTCTCTATTACATTATAATTTTTCACTGCCAAATCCACCTGTTTTGTTAGAGTACAGTGAACCAATTTAACATCCTTTCAGAGGAACAGATTTAATACCAAGAAAAAAAATATCTCTGGTGCTGGAAGCTCAAGTTTAAGATTTAGACATAAAAATACTACAGCTGGGCGCCTCCCTCATCCTCTAAATTGATAAAGCTGCATTTAAACTTAAGATACTGTGTACATGACAGATTGTTGCTATGGTAGTAATGTTCAATGTTCTTTCTCATCAAACCTTTCCCTTGTGTGCTAGGTTGCACTTTGTTTGCAGTTTCTTCTTTGTTAGTTCTTGACATTATGTAATGATGAAAAAGAATTTTAATCAAGATTTCTGACTGAATGAAATGGGGATGTATGGACACTATATTGTCATTCTATTAGCAATTCTGTTGACTATGAAAATTACTACCTGTTCATTCTTCATCACAAACAATTAATTTTTGTATAAAATTATTCCATCATACATTAAGGCATTTTTCAGTTCTCCCACTGTATTTTTTTCCTCGGAAGAGCAAAAAATATTTTTCTTCTAGTTTGCAAAGCAATCCCAAACTGACAACACTGTGAAATCACAAAATATGCCACAAATACAGAGGAGGAGAGCTATTGCAGAATGGTGTAATCACAGACATCACCTTCCCGTCTCTTTTCCTAATTTTTCTATCATTTGAGAATACAGAAGCCTCTTCCTAAAGCAATGCCCACATACTGTTTAAGTGTTTTTAAATATAGGTATATTGATTAGGAGTCTACCCTCATTGGCTGCTTTCTAGACAAATATAAATATTTGTGATGCGTAATCACACATGTGCAATAGACCACAACTGCCTTGCACGGGTGTGTGCCTTTGAGGCACAAGATAGGATTACACTCCAACCATGGAAGGACATGAGTTTTCCCTTTCCAAGTGTGGATCATCATGATCTTTAGTGCTCAAGGTCAAGGAATCCAAGAGAAGTAAATTTTGATAAGTGTTTTTGTTTTAGATAATCATAATGGCATCAAATGAGCATTCACATTACATAACAACTCCTTCTAAACTACTCTGGAGAGTATCTTAAAGATACATTCTAACACAGTAACTTTGCTACCCTGTTTATGTATTATATGACCTTATATATATATATATATACACACATATATATATATTATAATTATATGCAATAAATAGGTCATTAATAAAAAAAAATTTAAAAAGTAGATCCAACAAAGAAATGCAATAATATTTAGTATGTGTTGACTAACAAAAGTGTCTCTCAGGCTATGTGTACATAACCATCTGCAGGTTTTTTCAAACTGATTAGCCATAAGCCATCATCTGAAAAGCCTGAAACTATCAAAAGTGTCTCTTCCAAGTTTCACTTAAAGTAGTTTCATATCGTTATATTATCAAATGGTACCTTCATGGAGCATCATGGTGGTAGTCTCAGCTCACTGAAAATCTCTAAATCATCACATTTTGCTAGAATTGTTGCTTCTGAATTTCTGAATTTCTTTTTTTGATGATGTTTCTGGATTTGTGGTGAATTGCTTTTTAAATCTTCTTTACCCAGATTTCCAGATTTCATCAAGAATGAAGTTCTTTCTTTTTTTTATACTTGATATTTTCTTCATGTTCAGTAGATATCAGAGGCAAGGAAATTTGAAAAGAATAAAGGAAATCTGACGATAGTCTGCTTCTTTCACTTCTCAGGATTTAGGCCCAGATCCAACCACCTGGAATACCAATTTATTGTTTTCTTATTAGTGTAAAGATTAATATCAGTTAATAAAGTATTAATTAAATCATTGGCTGCCTACATGTCTGGATGCACTGCACTATGCAGTTTGCACACTGCATGCCTTTAACTTCTCCTTAAAAGTTATTTTAGGGAAATCATGTCCCTAACATAGCTGACAAAAATTTTATCCTACTGAAATGGCATGAAAATTAAAATATTTACATATGTTTTTACCTAGATTAGTAGACTTTTTGTAGTGATTTTAGGTTTTTAGTAGTTTTCATGTGATCCTCCAACTTCTCTAACTTAGGACATTTGCTGTAACTGTCCTGCAAGCAAAAAACACGACCAACCAAGGCCCATGAATATAGCAGAACACAATAATTCTTTACGATTTTTCAAATACAAAATGTAGAATATACAGAAAAATATCCTTCATTCATAAAGCATACTTTTGGTTTGTTTCCATTCATTTTTCATACCAATGCATTTATTTTATTTAAAGCTATTTTATAACATAGCTATCTGCCACTTCTAAATTAGGACAAAGAAATGTCAAAATTTCTTTCAATTCATCATTCTATAACAATGGTAGCACATCTTTTAATGAATTAATTATTACCCTAAAGATACTTAAAGTGGGTACCACTTATACTGTTCTATTTTCTTTGCACAGTCTTCTTGCATGCTTGAATCATACTACATTATTCAGATGACAGAAAAGGCACTTTTTGTTATTTCTCCCTTCCAAATTATTTTTTTGTATATAAGCACGTAAACATTTTAGAATAGTAGCCCTCTTGTGTGTATTCTAACTATTTTTTTGCATGGAAAATGCAGGCTTTTTTCGTATCTCTGCCATTTTTATGAAGTCATCAGTGTAACCAAGACAGCAGGTTAAATTATCAATTTATTGTTCAATGACCATCATCAATTAGAAAATCAAGTTTGCATTTGAAGAGACAGTGAAGAGTCATTATGTTAAAAATAGCATTACTTTCAGTTTATGCTATTATAATGAACCTATTACATTATTTCCTAAAGACAAAGCTCAAAACAGTGAAATATCTTGCAAACTTTTTGTTGATTTCAGTGACACTATAAATTGGCAAAAACAATAACATCCATGTGACTGTTTCTTTGCTTTCTGCTCCCTAGAATTTTGAAACAAGCTTTTAAAAGCAAAAGGATTGTTCCTCAAGTGTGTTGTTTTTGACACTTTTACTTCTATTTAAAGTATTTTTTTAGAAAATGCTGATTGTTTTAACAACGTGACAGATTGCATACATATTTATAGAACCTTTATGCATTTCTCTGGACAAAGACTCACTCTTTCTTATAGTTCATCTGCAAGGATTTTAAGAGTGTTATTAAAGACTTCTACTGACTTTTGATCAGGCATTTAAATGTTTTGAACAATAAAATAATTGAGCAATAAAATAATTGCTTTGGTGCTTTTTTCATTCATTTTTGCATAAGAATTACAAGCTACCTCTTGTTGAAGTAAATACTAAAGTACCTCCTGAATTTCTGAAGAACTTCTACTATTATATATATTATAACTTAATATGATGGACTGATTCAGACACATTTCATTTTACATTACAAAATGTACTCACTTCCCACATAATTCTACACAGTCACTCTTCCCATTGTAAATATTAGATTTCATTATATCCTTAATGTATTTTAGGATGACACTCACAGTCTTCACTCTTTTATGGGTCTCCTACAGAGCTTCATAGTAATTCTTTCATTTTTTGTGGTTTATGAACAATTTATCATAGCTCAAGTAACAGATTGAAATACAGCTAATTTCAGAAAGCAGAACAAAGAAGGAGCATTTTATGAGGGGACTTCAAGGATCCCCTGCTTTAAATTTCCACTGTTTAGACTGAGTATCACACAGCCACTTCTGTATCAAACTTCCATCTCTAACAGCAGTTTTCAAGGGTTTTTCACTCAGATATGCGCAACTACCACAAAATAAAAACTACATGGTACCAGCAGCTTCAAATTTACATGTAAATGCAAATCACATGTAAATCTATGGACAAAGTAAAACATACTTTGAGGGCTACATTTGCCAACAAATTAAGCAGTAGCAGCCCCATCTCCCGATTCTTTTGTAAATTAGATTAGGAAATAACAGATGCCTTTCTCATGACACCTTTTATTTTTGTATTATAGAAAGACTAAAGAACCCATTCTTTATGAACATACTTTGGACTATGACCAAGTCCATTCTTAATCTGGGCAAATTACATAGATGTAATTACATCTGCTTTTGAACAGGCCGCCTGCTTTCCAAATCCTATATCAGATATTCTTATCACTATTTTCCATTGATACATTCTTTTAATAGCCTTTTGTTCAGTGATCTGTTGATTTTATTGATTTTTGGGGGGGTTGGTTGTGTTTTGTTTTGATTTTGTTTTTTTTTTTTTTTTTTTTTTTTTTTTTTTTTTTTTTTTTTTTTTACTTTCAGAATGTTTACTATTAATCCAGTTAAATATAAATATAAAATAGTTTTTATCAAGATGACTGTAATTTTTTTTGTTACAGAAGAAATGTATTATTTGCATATGTCTAGTGTATCTGAATTATTCATGCATTTTTTTATTCCTTCTTACCTAGTACCTCTACCAACACCACTTCTTCTGAACATGTATTAAGAAATTTATGATTATTGACCTTACTTCTGCTGCCCACAATTTTTCCCCATTGATATTTTTTCTGCCCTTATCTATGATTTAAGTCAAACCTACTGAAAAAATACTGAATTATGAAATCACAGAAAAAAAACGTTTTTGAAGGGATCTACTGAAAATAGTCATCTCTTTGAAACTCCTGCTCAAAACCCACCTAACCTTAAGGTTAGTTCAGATTACTCAGAGTCTTATCCAGTTGTATGCTGAACACCTGCAAAGATGAGATTCCACAGTATCATTACACACACCGTTCTCGTGCTTAACCTTTCTAATTGTGGGGTTTTTTGCTTTTTTTTTTACTTCGTTGCACTCACCCTTTTATGTCATCAGAACTTCCCTTTGTACGCTATGGTCACTATCACTTTCACTGTGCACCCCCAAAAGTCCAACACTACTTTCTGTACCCTCTAAGCAGTACAAGACTGCTATTAAATCACCCTTCAACTATCTGTTCCTCAAGCTGTTCAGCCACCCCTCATGTTGTGTGCTCATTAGTGGTTTCCACTGTGCTCTTTCCAGTGTATCGGTATCTTTGAGGCCTCAAACGTGACACAAAACAGAATTGCAAAAGCACAAATTTTTCTGCTGTTTTGTGTTCTATTAATGTTTTGCAGTTCAGAATCAGACTTTACACATTTATCTTCCCTTAAAAACATCTTTGCATGTTTCTCAGTCTTTCTTGTCACCACTTTTACAGAATAACACTGTTATAAACATACAAGCTTGATCAGTCACACCACAGAATCATAGAATCATGGCTTGTGTAGGAAGGGACCTTTAAAGATCACACAGTCCACAAGTTCTCTGGGCAAGCTGTGCCACTGTCTCACCACACTTGCTGTAAAAAAATTTCTTTCATGTAACCAATCAAAATCTAACTTCTTTCAGTTTAACTGACGCTTTGCTGGAGTTTTCCTCGAGATCGCACAGTGTTCCAAAAAGCGAGCTTAGTCCCTGCTGGTGTGAGTTGCAGAAGTCCGCAACTCTCCCAAATATCGAGTCCTTACTAACTCAGATGACCGGTTTCTGCTGTCTTCTCTAGCTATGAGAATTACCCCAAGCTGGTGTTCTTAGTGTCGGCGAGAACAAAAGGCAAAAGAGGATTCTTCTCTGGGATTACAGCTGTTTATTATAAATCCAGTGTTGTGTTGTGAGGGTCTAGGAGAGTGAGTGAGGAAACACTTTGATGGCTGTGGGATTCCAGGAGAAAGAGAGCGTGGGAGCTTTGTAGAAGTCTCTTGAAGGAGGTGGAGCACAGGGAGTGCCCAATGGGAAACCGCATAGTTCAAAGTGACCAGTGGGGGGAGAGCTTTCCAGGGCATAACCATATATTGTTGCCCATTTTTCACTGTAAAATAGCTAGTTTTCTCTGTTAGACAGTCTCAAGGACGATTTCTGTAAACATAGCTATGTTGTTGTAAAAATTATCTTTTTACATTCCTTTCCCATGGACACAGATCCCTTTGACGGACACTTCTTGTAACCAATATAGTTAGAGACGGAAGTGTTAACTTTCTCCAATGATCTGTGATTTCTAAAAGTGTATATAAGAATTAAACGAAAGGGGTTCCCCCCCTTTCCGCCCTTGCTCTGAACAAGAACGTTCGGACTCCAGCTCTCATTAATTCTGCGTCTCGACTGATTACCAGGATAAGCCGTAATAACAGGCATCACGGTAATAATATATGGAGCTTGGGGTGAGGGATACAGGTAACACAAGGGATACATGGCAAACCTAGGGAGAGGGAGGTTTCTCCCACCAGTCTTGAAGCTCAAAATCAGAGGCTTCTGCTACATACACTGCTGCATTTAACTCCCCTCATTCTGTCACTATGAATCTTGGTAAAAAATCATTTCTCAGTTTTTCTTGTAAACTAATTTCCAGTATTGAAAGACCATAGTGAGGTTTCCCTGGATCTTTCTCCAGGCTAAACAACTGGATTTGGTCCTGTGGGTGGGGTCTCATCAGGCTGGAGTAGAGGAGGAGAATCACCTCCTCTCAAACTGTTGGCCACTCTTCTGATGCAGCCCTGAACAAAGGTAGGGTGGAGTAAATAACTTATGTTTATCAAAGGAATATTTAATGACAGACCATTATTCCAAATTAAGTATGATGGGCTGACCAGATGGTTTAAAGCAAAAATTGTTTGGGGAAAAATAAAAGGGGAATTAAGGCCAATCAAAAAAGCAAGGTGGACTCAAACCCAAAAACTCTTTTCTGATTCTTCAAATTCTACTTTCCTAGATTCTAAGCTTTAAAAATAAGGTCTTCCAAACTAGGAATTTTGGCAATATGTGAAATAGAAATGTGAGAATAGAAAATTTTACACAGAAATTTTACAATTTTTTGTTGGAAAGTGTTTGGCATTTTGGTTTTTCTTTTAGTTTAACTGAAGCAAGGTCTAATTCCTCAGTGGGAGTTATCAGGTAACAGATAAGCAGCAGAACCATCATAGTCTTTCCAATTTCTTCTCTGACAACTGCATTTCAGAAGGCAAATAGCAAGCACATGTAACTCTTGAAAGAACTCTTCTATTCACTTATATTTGTAATGGGCGTGGGGACATAGTTGTTCTTCTGCCTTCACAGACTGAAATTATCTGTGAGCAGTAACTGGGAAAGTCTCTGAATACTCTCTCCGGGTTTCTGGAGTTCTCTCTAAACAATTTTGCTTGTATTTATATCTCAGCTTCAGCCACAGCCTCAGGAAATCTAATAAACTATAAAATCATATTCTAAGAGGTATAAAGAAAACAGTGAGTTTTAAAATTACTGTATGAGTCCTCATGCAATTTTTTTATTGCTTCTTCATACTCATTAATTCTTCTACCCCTCCTGCTTCCAGACAGAAGCCATCACTAGCACAAGTCTTTCTTCTCAGGTGTTACAGTTCCCTGATTGGTGTTAACCTCCTTGCAGGGTGGATATTTCACCCACTCACCCTACCAACTCCTGGCTGCCCATGGGGGCTGCATGGGAGAGGTGGAAGTTTTCCCACTGATCCCATGACACAAAGAGTTATTGACCCCCATCCCAGGGTCTCTCAGGTTGTTGTCCCTGAGCAAGGAGCTCCCTCTGGGTGGTCAACAGTCACGTGAGGATTGGAGGAACCAGTTCCAGTCAGTTCCAGCCAGTTTCAATGGGCCAAGGCCACCCCAGCCCCTCCAAGAGAAGCTTTCTCTGTCCCTGCTGGGGCTGTTCTGATGCTAGGGACTACCAGGGACAGGGGACAGTATAAAATAAGTCTACACATATCTGTATTCAGGCAATATTGTTCAAGGTAGAAGCAGAAAAAAATATAGGCAAATTTAATGCCATAGAGTCTTACACAAAGGGTGAATTGCTGAAGTTTGGATCAGTTCTAGGACTTGCCAGTTTTAGATTTTTAAGCACCTCTAGCAGAAACACAGTAATCCTTTTATTTCAGAGAGAATTACATGTGGCATGTTGTAATCCCACATGAGACTTGCCAAAAGCTTGACACTTTTTCTATTAATAAATTTCAGGTATAATATTGTCCTTGGGCAAAGTGCCTAGGCATGTCATTGAGTCCATCAGAGTGGGTGACACCCCTATAATTGGAGTGCACTATTTATTTCAGTATGTGAAGCAGAACAAGAGGTTGCAGCTTGCTTTCTGCTTAATTGTGTGGAGCAAGCAGAGGGATAGCATTTGGAACCACAAGGAGGACGGTGTTTTAATTTTTGAAATACTCATCCTGAGTTTCCTAAGATCAGGGAAGTGCATAGATAATCAGTTTCTTACCAAACCATGGACTTATATTTCTTCAGTTCTGCCTTTAAGGAATCATAAGCCTTTAAGGTAATATGCTGAAACACAATTTTCATAAAACAACTGTAATTGAAGCAAATTACATTGTCTACATTCATCAGCATAATACTTGACAATGAAATAATTACTTTTATGTGGAGGTTCTAAGCAATGTTATTGACTTAATTATGTCAAGACATCCTTGTGAGTAGTATTTTAGAAAATAAAGTAAATCACTTTTCCAAAAAGCCATGTTTTAATGACATCAGAAAATGAGTTTGAATATAACATCTGAGGCTTTAGAAGTTGCAATTTGTATTAGTACTAATAGCTCTAGTGCAGGTAGAAAGGCATTAAGAGAACATTAAACATTCAGGAGTGTTACTACATTTTTGATAAGAAAGAAAATTTTACTCCAGTGTTTGTTATATGCTTAGTTTCTGGATCTTAAACTATTCAGTGCAGTTGCTTATTTGCATTTTATTTTTTATTAATTGTATTTTATTTGTATGGAAAAAGACATATTTCAAAATGGACATTCTGTGGCTGAATTCTTAGCAGTTACAGAGAATGTCAGCATGTATATTTTTGTCTTTGTGTGCTCTACTAAAGTGAAAGGTGAAAATGTTTTCATTTAAGATAAGTAAAAGGTAATCAAAGTGGTTTTGATTATTTGGTTATTTTTTATTTCTAAAGATATTTTTTGACACTTTTACTCAAGTGTTATGGTCCAGTAATTAAAATTATTTAGAAATTCCTCTGCCTGAATTAAGGCGCAAATGAGATCATATGCCAATGTCAATAGTATGGATTTTATTTGATAGTAAAGATGGGAGAGAGGGAGAGAAAGGAAGAGAAAGAAATAGGAAAAGAGGTGGGAGGGACAGTAAGAGCGTGACAGAGACAGATTAAAGAAAATGTCACCACTCCATGGATCCCAGCTATGTTCCATTGATCCTCTCCAGCTGGTCTTCTTGGTGGTGAGGGTTCCCCAAGAAACATAGAATTTGATGGATTAATATATGTTTCGGCCAAGTAGGAAAATCCAGGCACCTCCCCCACGGGGAGGGAAGTTTGCCATTGGCTCTTGCAAGAGACTCTGGGTTACATGCAGTCGTTTGGTGCCAGGCCTCAGTAATGAGTCTGGGGGGCACTTCAGGGGGTCTTAGACAGATTATGACACCCACTCAGCTGTCTCTCACATGAATGTCCCATGGATGTAGCCCTCTCGGGGTTGGGGGTTCCACAGCTGAGTCAGTTTGTGTAAGGGAGGATGGGTGTTCATTGCCTTTGATCAGAGGTTTCGCCACACACCCGAAACCTCCTTCCCCCTCCCTCCGTGGGGGATGAAATCTGTGCAAGCCTGCTCTCAGCAAATGTGTCTGTGGGATGTGGCCTCCCCCACCCCAAACCCAGACAGGAATGATCAGCACAGCTGCTGGGTTTGGCTGTCTTGTGGACACATAGTCTTGTTTACTGCTCTCCAGACCTGAGATGATTGAACAATAACGTTCCCTTTAGCTAGTCTAGGTGGCTTAACTCACAGCCCGAAGTTCCAGTCAAGCACTTCCAGGGAGGGGTGAGCTTTGGTGGTTGTAGATGCTTTACAGAGTTTTTTTGCTATAATGGATAAAACTTCATGACAATATTTAAGGCATGAACTATTTAAGTCTCTGACATCAAGGAAGATAGGCCCTTGCAGCTGGTATCCAGAACCTGAAAACTTTCTCTTTACAAGACCTTCGTAGGTGCTTACAGTGAAATGTGGACTACATTTTTAAAACACAACTACAGATGAAGGTAAAGAGGGCAAAATTTTACTGACATTGTGTTGCTAAAAATCTACTAAAGAAATATATTGAATGGAAAATAGAATACCATAGTTAACTTTGTTAACTCATCTTGCAAAACAAAAATCTCAAACAAAATAACCACATGAGATAGTTTGGGGGGGTAAAGGCCCTCGCTGGAAGGTCCTACATGCTTTCTATTGAAACTAAATCACTGTACATCAGAATCCAGAGACATAAGAAATAGATAAAAGTTCTCTTACTCCATTGTAATGGGAGAAGGAAGACTTTGACTTCTCCACCAGATTTCCTAGGGTTATTTTGTTGGTTTTCCTCCCCTTTAGTTTTTAATTTAATCCAGTTATTGCTTTATGTAAAATGTGTTAATATTCTGAAAAATGTGATACTAACATCTGAAAACAGTTTTTGTTGCTTGTTATAACACAGTGAACGAAGGTGCCTACAAACTCGAGAATTCTCCCAATACTTAAAAGTTGTGAAGATTAATATCCTTGTGTTTCCATACTGACAATGTAAATCTCAGTGAAATAGAGAACAAAATTTTCACATAAATAATTTTTTTAATTAATGGATTGATTGTTCTTCTACCACTGGAACAACTATGCAATTACTGACCAAATTAAAACCCAGAAAAATGTTTGACAAGTATGGGAGAAATGTTAGAGGCTGTTCAAGTAAGATATTAAGAAGGAAAAACCAAAATTTGATATAAAATGATTTTTTCTTCTGAATGAAATAATTGGGTCTATGTGGAAAAGTTTAAGTAGCAGGTACTGCAAAGGTGGCCTATGTGTGAAGTTGTGGTGGGCTTCCCTGTTACAGGAAGACCTAGTTCCAGCTGGCTCTGCAATGAACCCACTGAAGGACCCTGGTGACACCTCTGTGTCAACATGTTTAAGAAAGCACAGAAAATGCTCAACAGGCAGAAAAGAAAGGAAGAGGGAGCATCAAGAGGAAAAGGTGAGGCATAGGAGGAGGAGAAGGGGGGAGAGGAGGAGGAGAAAGAGAGGACTCAGGCTGGAACAGATAGATATTTCCAGAAGGAACTATAGTCTGTGGGAGAACACACTCCAGAGAAGTTTTTCTTTTCCCCCAGAAGGACTGATTATAGCTCATGGGAAAACACACACCAGGGCAAGGGAAAACTGTGAGAAGGAGTGAGTGGCAAGGAGGAGCCATCAATACCTATTTCCCCCTACACCTTATCCTGTTACTCAGAGAGAGAGTAAGAAAGTCTGGAGTGAACGTGTGAAATTAAGTTTGAGAGAGTGTTGTTTTAATGTCTTGCTTTCTCCCTATCCAAATCCATTTTCAAAGACAATAAAATAAATAAATTTACCCCAGTATTTGGTAAACAGTCTCCAGTCTTTATCTCAGCCCAGAAGATTTTTCATCCTATTTTCTGTCCCAGTCTCTCTAAGGAAGGGGAGTGAATGAGTGGCTGGATTGGTGTTCAGCTGTTAGCCAAGGCTGACCCACCAAAACAATAAAAATATTCTACAGAAATAATCTTACAGGAGAGGCTTAAACTTCTGCAGAATCAGTTACTACCAAAATAAACATTATTTAATCAAAATGTGGAAATATTTTTCTCAGAATTAATAAGTGTTTAAAGTAAATGTTTTACATTTTCCCTTATGATGACTCTTATATATAACACAAGTCCTGGAAACAACTGAATCGAAAATGCTTGCTCTGAATTATCAATGACTGGCTTATTTCCAGAAAATGCACTACCACTGAAGTGATTTACCAATGTCTTTCACTACTTTCACTATTACAGCTCTTTATCATCCACTTTCGCTTTTGTAGGTGAAGATAGTTGTCACTGCCTCTTTCATATAGGTACAAACACACTCACAAAAATGTTATTGTAGGCTCCTTCTCTCATTGTTTTACTGTATTGCTTATTTCGGTTCAGTGACATACAAGATATCTGCACAAGGGTTAATAATGTAGTAAATAATTAAGGATTCTGTCACACAGTTTTGGGTACCTCAAAAAGTCTAGAATGATAATCATAGTCTTTGACTAGGAAGTTTAATTTATCACTGGTATTTCTTTTAGTTTAGAGAAAGTGTACAGTCGTCTGTCTTATATTACTGAGTTTTCAGTAAGATTAAAATTTACTAGTTAGGGGGATTTTGAATTCCCCACCACCACAACCAACACTCCCCACTACACTCTCTGAATGGAAAAAAGGAGATTTAGTAAGACTTCTTTTTGGTGATGTCACGAAAAACTGTATTGAAGACCTGCATCTTCACCTCACATAAAGTTGTCCTTCTATTTCCAATAAAACTCAAAAAAAGACATATACAAGAGACTGCGGAGTTCTAAGGGTGTTAAATATTTTTAATATCTGTATCTGAAGGTGAGGAGTACAATGGTAAGCCAATTCCCTCTCCAGGCTTGCTGTTCAAGGCCTGTTATTCCATTACTTGACTAAATACTTAGGTTATTTAGCGAGGAATGGAAGTGATGATTTGCTATGAATTCACTCTTCAAAACTGTTTCACAAAATAAAGACAAAATCTATGATATTTAAAATTTTGGGACTCTGAGAATAACTTTAGTTCACACTACACATACACCAAAAAGAACAGTTTGAATTACCAGTGTGTAAATATTGACTTTTACTACCATTATATTAATGACTTCAGTTAATATGAAAGCAGTTATAATTCAGAAACCTTTTATACATTTTCTCCATTTCTATAGCATAAAAGCAGATTAAATTAATTCAATTCTATGTTAGCTTTTTCTTGAATAATAATAATAAAAAAACCTGCCAAACTGGGCCAAAAGGCAAATTATACACTTAACTATTATACACTTAACTTATGAATAAACCACAATTTGTGATTATATTTGAAAGTTTCTGACATATCAGCCTGTAG
The DNA here is from genome assembly GCA_013398175.1 of Climacteris rufus. Taxonomy (NCBI): domain Eukaryota; kingdom Metazoa; phylum Chordata; class Aves; order Passeriformes; family Climacteridae; genus Climacteris; species Climacteris rufus. The sequence continues at coordinate 33,529 of VZRZ01003833.1, read as the reverse complement.
AATTTGAACAAGCTACAATGGCTGCAAACATTGCTATTCATTAAGTCCTTCTAGTGGGTTCATAAAGTTATTCACATATCTCGGTGTACTGTTTTCAATGCTGATAGTTCACACTGGGTTTTCTCAGTAGAAATTTTTTTTTAGAAGTTAAACACGACCAGACAAAACACACATAAATAGTTAAATAACTGGAAACTGATAAAAAATACCTTAGAAATGAGTATTTACCCGGAAAGGTTAAAGCATTTACACATCTGTCACAGTATTTTAAAAGTGATAAAATAGACTGGTTTGAAGTTTAAATAGTGTCAGCTATATTCAAGAACAAGTCTGGGAGAGGAGTAATGAGAAAAAGGCATCTAAGGATAATAAAGAACTGTATTTGAAGATAAAACTGTCAAGTCCAAGTGCTTATAAATTCACATTTAGACATCAGATATGAAGAACCACATCTTTATACTGTTCATCAACCAGAAGCTTCCATGCAGATAATGAAAGGAAGAGGCCAGACTTTCAAAAATTACCATACAAAGCAAATCTTCTTGAGATCTCATAGGAATTTGTAGGGTAGAGACGGTTGATTTTTTTTTTTTTTAAGTAGGTGCCCTTCTATTTTTGCCTTTTACAAAACACTACTGAGTCGAGCAAATGAGATAGTCACACTCTTGGACTTACCTTTGTGTGTCCAGAGAACTGCCTGAATCAATGGCATACAAAACCCTGCTTTCTCTTTGGCACAAGGGATAAGCAGCCCAGTCCAGATGCAGTAAGAGAGGCAAAGAGAGCAATCTAGTGTGTCAATGAAGCATGATGCATGATGCATTATGTTGACTAGGATTCAAAACACAGGTAGTCTTGAGAGTGTGGCATTGGAGTGACAATCATTATACTACTCCCTAAATAATAAGTTCATATACAATGTTACATGCCTATAGATATGCTATGTTTAATTGGAAAGTTAGATCTGTCAGCATTACTAAGAAATCTTCATAAAAGCCCATAACATTTTAATATGATTTTAAGATCTGAGAACTAAATTCATTATCGTGGATTTGGAAAAAAAAAAATTTCAAATCTCTGTAATATGCATCTGAAGACAATTTCAATGTAAAAAAATCATATTTGCAATATCAATCAGATTCAAATACTTTTTTGGAAGGAAATTGAGTGTCCGTGGTTAGAAATGGTAGTTTAGTGCCCCTACTGAGACTCCAAACCATGCTGCTGCTCACTTGCTCTATCTCCCCCTTGCTCTTCCTTTTCTCCTGCTCCAGATGGGTTTTTCCACAGACTGAAATTCACCGTAGACCCATCAAGAATTGTCTGTCCCTGGCAGGGAGTAGCTCCAACCTCCTCTAGGAATGCCATCCCTGCAGGATCCCTGCTACCAAAACTTTGCCATGTATGCCAAATACAGTGACAAAGCAGCATGTGGAGAACCCTTTGAGTTCCTGACTGAGGAGCACTTATGTTCTTCTTTCTAACTTTTTTAACAAAAATTCAAAATGTAATTATCATTTTGATATCAGAACACATATGTATCCATATGTACAAATGCATGTTGTCCAGCCCTAATTTATCGGAGGACTGGGTCCTTTCTGGCAATGCAACAGTTTACATGAAGAGAAAGACAACACATTTATTGCCTCCAAGAAAACATTCTTCACATATTCTGCATATGCTCTGGAGGCCTACACTATGTGAATTTCATCCTCTGCATGGGAATTGGCAAATAAGCATGTATAAACGATAGTATATTTGACCTTTCTTACCTGTCAATCTTAGAATGTCATAAAATATTCTGCAATGGAAGTACATATCTCACTCCTCTGACTGCAAAAGTTTCATGACTTGTTCAGATTTAAATGTCTAACTTTGATGCCTAAAGGAAGACAGATCCTGTGTTTTGTTGCTTGGATAAATTCTACAAGTAGAGAAACGAAACAACTCAGTTTTTATGGAGAGTTATCATAAAGAAGGTATTAGTTATCCAAAAGCATCCACTTGTGCCTTTGCCAGTCTCTCCGTTAATGTGAGGGGATATGCTGAAGTCATATAATACTTAGGGACAGAACAGATTTCAGCTGTTAAAGAAGTCACAAGACACACACAAAAAGAGACCTATCTTAATCTCTGTGATGGTTTTAATCACTAGATGAGAGCATCACTGAAAATGTATTTGTAATAATTTTCTCTTTTCATAACAAAACCAGATACTTGGTAGCTCTATATGACTCATAATTTAAATACATCAAAGTGCAAGAATGACATTTTCCTACTCAGCTGAAGCTTTACACTGTGAGTCCAATGAGAAGCTTGGTGAAAGAACGAGATAAAAAATTTTGCTTTTTCTTCACAGTGTCTAGCTACTTCAGCATGTAAATTCTATAATTAAATCAATGCAAGTGATAAGGTTAAAAAAAGTGAGGTGAAATGCAGAAAAATAATAATATTACTCTTTTTCACATTATGAGGAACTTGCTTTCCTTTAGTGTAAAATTATACATGGAAATACAATACCTCTCTCGTGGGAATATTGAGCTGTTTATATGCTCTAAAGAATATCCAGCTGAGTAATGCAGTTGATGCACGAGATGGAGGGAATGCCTTCCAGAGAGACCTTGACAGGCTTGAGGAGTGGGTCCAGGTGAACCTCATGAAATTAACAAGGCTAAGTGGAAAGTCTTGCATCTGGGTGAGGGCAACTCCCAGTATCATGAGGATGAATGGGTTGAGAGCAGCCCTGTGGGAGTGTAGTTGACAATACTGATGGTTGAAAAAATGGATACGAGCCATAATGTATGTTCACAGCCCAGAAAGTCAATTATCTCCAGGTCTACATCAACAGAAGGATAGACAGCAGTTTGAGGGGGGTAATTCTCCCCCTCTACTCTGATCCTGTGAGACCCCCATCTGGAGTGCTGTGTCCAGCTCTGGAATCCCAAGTACAAGGAAAACATGGACGTGTTAGAAAACATCCAGAAGATAGCAATGGAGATTGTCAGAGGGATAGAACACCTGTGCCATGAAGGCAGGCTGAGAGAGTTGAGGCTGTTAATCTTGTAAAACCGAAGGCTCAGGGGAGACCCTTAAGTTCTTAAAGTAGTGTTATAAGAAAGAGGGAGAGGAACTTTTTACCAGGGCCTGTAGTGACAGGACAAGGGGTAATGGATTTAAACTAAAAGATGGTAGATTTAGACTGTATATAAAGGATAAATTTTTTGTGACAAATATGGGGAGAACTGGAACAGGCTGCCCAGAGAAGCTGTGGATGCCCAATCCTTACAAGTGTTCAAGGCCAGAATGAAAAGGGTTTTGAGTACCCTAATCTAGTAGAAAGTGTCCCAGCCCATGTAATGGACTTTGGACTAGATGATCCTTAAATATCCATTCCGATTCAAATCATACTATGATTCTAGAATTCTAAGTTTTTCCCTAATCTGATCCTTTGCTACCAAGAATGTTTTCTTTGCTCCAGATTTTTCTCTCTGGTCTCCAGAGCCTGGGATTCCTGAAAAAAAAAACAAAAACAAAACCAAACCAACTTGTTACTCCTTGAAATAAGGAAGACACAAGAGATTTTAAGACAAAAGTGACATCAGACAAGTAATAAAAGATAGAGGAAGGACACCTATAAATGGAACTAAATGTGCTAAAAGAAAAAAAAAAAAAGGGAGGTAAGAAGAATTTCAATTATTTTACTGGTCAAACTCCTTACCAAACTGTGTTTGGAACTTCTTTTTCAATATTTAAAAGATTTACAGTTTAATTTTTCTGTAACATTTCCTTTCCCTTGTCCACAGCTGAGTATTTGTATGTGGTGATTTTCAGGGCTGAAAAACATTCCGGGTTTTATTTAAACAGATTTGACAATTGAAGTTGTACAAATCAGTTGTGTATTTGTCTAATACTACAAGGAATGCCTTCACATTTTGAGAAAGTGAGAATTACAGAACCATGGAATCATTTTGATTGAAAAATACCTCTGAGATCATCAAGTCCAACTCTTGACTGAAACCACCTTGTCAACTAGACCATGGCGCTGAGTGTCACATCCAGTCTTTTCCTAAGCATCTCCAGGGATGGCGACTGCACCAGCTCCTGGGCAGTCCATTCCCATGTTTAACAATCCCTTCCATGATGGAATCCCTTCTGATGTCCAACCTGAATCTCCCCTGGCACAGCTTGACACTATGTTTTTTTTGTCCTGTTGCTGGTTGCCTGGGAGAAAAGACTCACCCCCTCCTTGCTACAACCTCCTTTCAGGAGAGAGGTAAGATCATGCCTGAGTCTCCTGTTCTCCAGGCTAAACAACCCCAACTCCCTCAGCTGCTCCTCATCAGACTTGTGTTCTAGAGCCTTCACCAACCTTGTTGCCCTTCTCTGGACAAATGAGTTATTACAGGTTTCTTTGGCACTTAGATCACCAAGACCAGTGCTGTTCTACTGCAGAAGCTGCAGGTATTTCACTGTTCTGAGATCATATTTAAATACACAACAGAAATACCTACACAATGTGAAAAAATAGTAGGAAACTAATAAAGATTTGTTAACTCAAATGTTATTTGCAAGACTCGAACCAAACCTTTACCTTACAACTGCAGCTAACACAGTTTAAGCTTGCATTTCCCACATCTTCTCTTGAGTTTGATTATAGTATGAAAATAAAACATTGCAAATGAATAATAGAAGGTTGGTTTAGTTTTATTTTGGTTTAGTATATATAAACAGATAGACATGAATATATAAAAATTACATATATATATTGAAATAAAAAGGTAAAAGTAAATGAAGATAAAGAGGAAAGTAGTTGAAGGTAAAAATAGGGGGAAAAGTAGGCTAAGAATTTAATCCCCTGTTCTCTTTTGCTTCTTTTGTATAATGAAGACATGAACCATTAGGCAGTATAAGGCATATAAGCAGATCTGCTGACCATTTTCACATGTTTGGTTCTTTCACTTCTCTGACACTGGTCTCCCAATCTTGCATTCATCCAGATCTGAACCAAAACTTTTCACCAAAAGACAGAAGAAAATTACATAAACCATGCAAACCATGGATAAAAATTTAAGAAATTCAGGTTCTAAAGGACCAGCTTAATTTGTTGGGGTTTCTAAGGTTAATAATCCCCTTTTTTTCCATGAAGATATTGTACTCCATACACCCGAGGTAATTCTGATTTTAATAGCATGGAATGAAGATACTGAACAGTTATGAAGAGACAAGTAAATCAGTAACTTTCAGTGACCTTGTTTTTCAATGCCTATATGCATCTCAACTGAGGAAAAAACAATCATTTCCCTACATAGCCTGAAAAGGGAACATGCTGTGAAGTTTTTCAAGGAAAAAGTGAGCAGTAATGTGACAGTGGTCAAATGCTGGAACAGGTTGCCCAGAAAAATTGTGGGATATTTATCTATGAAAATACTCAAAAACTTACTGCATACAGCTATAAGCAATCTGCTTTAACTGTTCTGCACAGAAGATAGAACTATATGACCTTTGGAGGTCACTTTCAAACTTCATGAGTCTGTGATTCTGTGATCCGTTTGTATACCTGCAATGTTCCTTTTTGACAGGCTAAAGATGACCTAAAGTTATCCAAGCATTCCCTGGATAGTTCTGGTGTTAGATCTTGCTGTATCTTCAAAACTTACTATTCAGTCCTAATTTTGGCCTGTTTTAATGTTTGTCACTTTTTTTATTGGATTTTGTTGTTTTTGTTGTTGCTGCTCTTTTGTTTTCTTTTGTTTTGTTATTATAATGTCAAAGATTCTGATTCTGAGTCATATGACAAGTTACTGAAAAATGAAGGTATCTTGCACAAAATGTATGCTTTGAAAGACATACCACTGTAGAGTTCAGCTATTAAAATTAGGACACCTGAGGCATTAATATCTCAAAAACATCTGAAGGCTTGATGCTTATAAGTGTTCTTTAACATAATCTAAAACATGTGGCTTGTCTTGATTTGTACTGATTGTTTATAGTTGTCAGATCACACAGATAGGAGGTGTAATCTTCTGAAATATTTATGCCTCTGTTATTACCACTTCTGCTGAAATTCACAATACCTTATCCTTAAAACCCTAATAGATAACTACAATTAAATTCTACCAAGTCAAATTATTATATACCCTTGATTTCAGCTGTGTGATGCTTACAAACTTAGCTTTCATGAAAAAAACAGTTATTACTGACAGGTTTTTTTTTTTTTTAAACCAAGCTAATTGCAATTTCTCTCATTGCAGTGAAGTTTTGGGAAGAGATTCTTGAAGGCAGTAATGACAGATGAATGTCTTTTTTCCAGGAAATGTTAATGGGAAATAGGCCATGAAGTGGTACAAGTTCAGACTGGATAAACAGCAAAAAGTATTAAAATATACGACACTGGTCATACTTGGTAAATTATTATCTTCAGAGTATAAAAATTAAATGTGCGTGCAATGTGGATTTAAAAATATGAAATAAAGCATGAAACATTTATTTAACAGTAAAAAACCACTGTTTTTCTACATTTGTTTGAATTCTATGGAGCTTCAGGTGCTATGTTCAGTACAGTAGTAACTGTATTTATCTATATCCAAATGTCTTTATATATCTATACCTAAATGCCTTTATGTCAGCCAGTTTGCAAGACTCGAACCAAACCTTTACCTTACAACTAGTTTAGACTTAAAGTAAATGGAAATCTAATCAGGACACTCAGTCATTTTTAGAGAACAATTCAGCTCATCTCAAGTTGCATACCAGGGGTTTGATTCTGTTGCCTATACATGACAATCTAATACTGTTTGAGATACTACAGAATATTTTGCCCACCAACAGCCAGTACAGGTTTTCTCTAGATCTTGCATGATCTCATTCCACTTTGAAGGTCTCAGAAACCTAACCAGTGTGAGATGAACATGCTTTAACAACAATTGTCTGCAATTAGGCCTTTGTATCAAATACTTCATTTTATCACATTAAGTCTGTTTTTATAACAAGATGACATGTAGCAAGATCTTGAAGGTATTGATGTATGCAAATACATAATAATGTGATGATGGTCTGTCTAGAGACATAAGAGAAGAGAGTCTTTTGTTCCATAAAATCTTACTGCTGTTCTAAAATATTTTTTAAACTAGAAACTTTTTGAATTATTTTTTTGTTTTAAAAATTCTTTCATAGCTTTTAATACATTTTTAATTCTACCACTTTTTTAGATATTATTGCACTTTCTCAGAAATCACATGAATGAACATACATCATAAAGCACATAATGTTTTTAAAAATTATTTTGGTCCATTCATTACAGCACCTTGACTCTTATTTCCTGATCAGAAATGTTACTGTGAGATCAAAAGAATTGTTATCTATTTTTTGGTATGGATCTATATGGACTTTAGGGATTGAAGCCTGAAGGTAATGTTCGGTTTATAGTTTTATTTTTAAACTTTAACTAACTAGGAAAATGTAGTCATTGATTAATTTAGACCAGATCTAAATAATTGGTATATATAGCTTTCTACCTAGTAGCACAAGTCAGGAAAAACCCTGAAAAAAACTCAAGCAACAATGTTATTTGCCAAGAAGCTAAGGGGAAGCTGGTAGAATATTATCTTTACACACACTGGTCTACTAGGACTTCTGTATGGTTATGGGTTGACCTCGGCTGGACACCAGATGTTGGCCAAAGTCACTCTGTCACTCCCCTCCCTCAACTGGAAAGAGGCAAGGAAATGAAAAGCTAATGGGTCAAGGTAAAGACAGAGAGTGATTAGTCACCAGTTACCATCTGAGCAAAACAGACTCAACTTGGAGGGAATTAGATTAATTTGTTACCAATAAAATCAGAGTAGGATAATAAGAAATACAACTAAAATCTTAAAATGCTTTCTCCCCACCTTTCCCTTCTTCCCAATCTCCACTTTTCTGCCAAGTTCTCTCCCTCCTCTCCCACAGCAGCACAAGGACAAGGAATGGGAGTTGTAGTCAGTCCATGACGTCTTTGCTACTCCTTTCTCAAACACATGTGCATTGATGTGTCACTCTGCTCCTTTGTGGGTTTTCAGAGAACTCAATGGAACTGGAGGAGTTCTTGGACTGGCTGTGGCTCATGCCTTTACCTGCTTTGAAGCCTGTGTAAGGGGTGCATCCATCACAGACACCTAAGACGTGAGACATCCACACTGAACTGGAAGATATGTCCAGTGATGTCACTAAAATGAAACTAGATGACTGTGTTAAGGCATCTGAATCACAATTTTGGGGATTCCTGTCTTGCACAAGCAGCATTTCCATTTTAATAAGCCATCTATTCTTCGGTTGTAAATATTCAGATTTTATTTTTACCATCTACATTTTCACTAGCTTCTATTCAAGTCAGAACAATAGCTGCATTATGTGAACACCCAGAATAACCCCAAGGACCTCTAGAACTGACAATAACAATGGTATGAGTTGAAAGAGCAGAAGAAATAGGCAATATGAATTCTGTATGAATGCTGAAGAGCTGTCACAGAAAACAGATAGCTAGGGACTAGTAGCAGGCTATACATATTAGGAAAATATCAGATTATATGTCGCAGTAACGACACAAAAGGAAGAGACAGAGGCACCTGTTACCAGGATGAGAGAGAAGGAAGGAAGGGGGGCAAGACCCGCCTTCTTTATTTTTTATATACATTTAGAAATCACTATTAATTGGAGGAAATTAGTTCTTCCTCCCTCAATCACAGTGGTCAAAGGAAATGTCCATCAAAGTTCTGTGTCCAGGAGAAAGGAATGCAATGATAACATACAGTTACATTAACATGGCCATGTTTACGGGGAAAAGTGTGAGAAACTAGCTACAAAAGAATGACAACATCCAGAACTGCAAAAATCAAAGCAACAATTATGGACATGGATATATTCCCTCTAAAATATAACAGTCTATCACAATGCATGTTATTCAACTAGTCCTTTTCTCAAGTGTTTCTGCATGATATTTTGTGTTCATTAGCTGTGGGTATAGAGAGTTTTTGTTGTTGGTTTGGTTTTTTTTTTTCAAATTATGACCCTGGAGGACTACCAGGGTCCTACCAGAGCCTACCAGGACTTTCCTACTATTACCAACACTTTATTTTCACATCTTAGATGTATAGAGAAAGCTATAGTTTTCTCTAGGTAGGCTGAGACACTCTGCTAATAGTAACAACTATTTTTTCTTACTCAGGCCTTTTATCGTTTATGGGTGGGATTCATCTTATCAAACAAAGAGAGCTGAGAATTAGATTAATTCTTTTTGTTACAGATTAATATGCAAGTTCATGCTGACCTAGAGGCAACAGTTATGAATATGAGAGAGTTTTAACGGGTTTTAATTCTCTTGGAGTGGTCTGCACTCCAAAACCACATATTCTCTCTCTGGTTCTTTAGTTATGATCGATCAGGATTATTACAACATGGATTGATTTATTGTAATAGTCACAAGAAAACACATGAGACCAGAATTTAAGCAGAATGACTTACTATACAGGATAAAGAAAATACTACTAGTAAATAAAAATATAGTGCACAGTAAAAAGGTACCTATAGCAAAGAAATAGTAAGGTTAGGAATTCATATAACTGACCAATTCCTTTCTCTCAACTTCTAGAAGAGAAGCAGGCAAAAGTACCGACGTCTTGGTCCTTTTGAAGAGAACCGTTTCTGTACTCCAAAGAGTATACAAATGGCTTTCTGACTTTTGGAGCTTACAGTGCTCTTTTATATTGTAAAATCCTTGTGTCTGTCAGTCACTTGTCTCATATATTGCCTTCCCAGCAAAGAGCTTATAGCTGGCGCCAAGAACTTTAGGGGGAGATGGTCCCCTAATCTTCGCATCAGCGAATAAGATTTGGCAGTGGGGGTGGGGGGGGGAGGGGTGAAAACCATCCTGCCACAGCAACCTGAAGATCTCTTTTTAAAGAGTTCCTAAAATATAAGTTCTTTCCACCCTGTAGTGATAGTAGGACCTGTTATTCACAGGCCTTCAGTTGATTCCATTGCAAATCAGTTGGTTGATTTTAATTAGATTCATATATTTTCACCTGTTTGACTAGATATTTAAAATCATGCAGACCTATATTCAATATATATTTCTGATCTATTTATGACTTTCAGTAATTATGGCCTATTATTTGTTCATGCAATACACGCATATTGAAATAGTTTCTTTTTTCACAGGAATCATAGTCATTAATCCTTTAAAAAAATATGAAATCTACTTATAGTAATCTTTGCTTTGTTAATGCTTTGTTTTTTCTCCCACTACCTATTGTAAAAGCAAGGCTTCCATACATTGCATAGAATTACTGGGTATTCTTCAGCTTCAGCAAAACATATTCATTGTATCCATTCATTCTTCTACTGATATTATCCTTTACCTTATGTAGTCTATAAACTTTGCTGAATTTATAGGTAGCATCCTTATCCCTTTTTTTTGCCTCTGTGTCACCAGACTAACCAAGCCTAGTGCTTCCAATCTCTTCTCATATAATAGACTCCAATTTTCTACATTATCACAGAAGCTCCCTCCGTCTGTCAGTTTGAATTCATCTCCTTTCAATATGAGTGACCAGAGCACATATTTCAGAGACTAACTCAGCAGAATTTTGTATAATGGAACTAATATTGTCCTAACTCAGCTGACAAATTCTAGGACACCATTTGCATTTTTCACAGCTGTGACATATCATTACTTCATAGCACTGAATATGACACAGCTTCTTCAATGAGACTGAATTTCTGCCCTCAGGTTTTGTCAGTGACTTTTCTTGCCATTTTCCCATTACAAACCACAAAATTTTGTACTATGAAATGTTTATTATTATGTCTATCTTTTTGGTACTATAATTCGCCCATTTTTTTGTCCTGTGAGTATGAACAGCCAATTAAAAAAATCTGATTCAAGTTGCAAAAGTACCAGTCTGTCAGATAGAACTGATTCACCAGTTAGTCACCAATTAGTGAAATGTACATATTTGTACAATTAACTTTCTGCAACACAAAGAAAAATATCTTTGCCAAAATTAGCATCATAAGTCAAAATAACTGGTTTTATTTTATAAAACAGAAGAGCAAACACTGTTGGAAACAGTTGTTTGTATTTTCTTCAACAACTCTATTCCAATTACTTTTACTAATTTAAGCAGTACATGTGTGGAATGAATCTTCATTATCTCTAGGATTACAATAATTTTTTCCTTTCCAACATTGGTAAAATTCCTTCAGGTATTTCTTATTCATATGCAAAATCATTAATTTCACTTAATAGTATTACCAACCCAACCCTTGAGAAACACTATTATTTAATTTGCTTTTCATCACATGTTTAGCATCAATAATTTCTGCTGTTTTCTCCCCTTTAATTAAGACCTTTATAATTTTGTAGTTCTAGTAATTTTCATCTTTTCTCATCTGACATGTAGTTTTCTTTATGGTGCTATATGAAGTGCTTTGTTGAAGTCGAAGCAGATGCATGCTTTGTATTTCATTCCTCTGATAGTTTCAAACATATACACCCTATGTGAAATGTATGATATTCATACATATACATATAAATGTGTGTATATATATATATATATATACACACATTATTACATTATTACATAATGTAAATATATATGTATACCAAGTAATCAGAAACCCCCTTAACTTTGAAAACTTTTTCATATTTTTCAATATCTCTTGTATTCCTACTTGTATACTGGGATGATCAGGTCCATATTACTACAGTAGGACAGATACTTTTTTTCTTCAGTATAAATAATACATTAAATATTTATCACTCCCATAGTGGAAACTAATACTCTTTTTTTGATTTGAATTAGGATGCCTTATAATTACCCTTTGGAAAGCTATCTAAATACTTAAATGTTCCCCTTACATTTCTTTCACCAAACAACATTTTTTAGAAGATTCACTGTTAAAAAATAATGTTGATTGGCATTAATTAGGTTTCTTATTTCAAATAGATCCCTAACTTCACTAATTTTTCCAGGATGGCTGTAGATAGACATTGAAAGACAGCTAGAGTATGAATCTTCCCTAATAACTTTGGGTGCCCAGAGAAAGCAAGCAATCATTAACAGCTTCCAGTTTCACAATTAGCTCAGACTAAAGGACTATATAGAAGTTTCACAGAAGAGGTGGATTCTGCACATAGCAGATACTTCTCTCTCCAGCTTTGAAATGCCTGAAAGCTGCCCTATCACTTTTCATGAAGATATTACATATTAAGTTCCAAGACACATTAAAGACACATTAAAATAAAGATGTACAAAAAATCTCTGTATTCACTTGAAGCCTGGAAACCTTTTGGTGTTTCAAGACTATTCTTTCAAAGGATACTGTGGTAACCTTTTCATAATCCTTTATTAGGACAAGAAAGTTAAATTGCTTTAAATTAAGCAGCTGTTGAATAGAAAAGAGAAAATATTTTTAGAAAATTTCTCTTTGTTCTAAAACTGAGATTAGAAGAGACATTTTGAAAAGTGTTGACAAGCTTTGAGTGAAGGGACCTGGCTGGTTCTGGAAGAAGTAGCTTGGCAGGTATAGGTTGAAAGACTTTGTGAGATCTAAGAGAGATTCTCAGACTAAAAGTGATGAATACCTATGAGCTGTGCATCCAGTATGTCAGGCTCTTTCTATTAGGTGAAATATGTGTGCCTTAGCTTATGATTGTCTATTCAAAATACACATAACTTATGCGTACTCACATGCATGTAGTGACCGTATCACCAGTCTCTAAAGGTAAGATCAATTGACCATAGGCACAGAATGGACGGTGACTGTGTACTTCTCTGCCACAATCACCAGTGGGGTTTTAGCAGTCAAGTCCAGCTTGCTGTGGACTTTGGGGGACAGATGGCAACAAGGGCTGTCTGGAACGGTGACTCAGATGTCTTGGTAGTACACAAATAAGTCAGTCATGTTACTTTACAAATAGTGGACAGCCCAGGGGCTGCTGAGTTCTCCTGCATAATAGTGCTTCACACTAGGAACTCACCTTCGGTAGGGGCACGTCTCATGTTTACTCGTAAAGGCTGAGAAATTCCTTGCTAGAACAGATCCTTAGTAAGTGCTTAATAGTGTGCTAAACTTTGAAATCTTAGCTAAGTGATATATAGGATTCATTGTGCACATATAATGCTTTAGACATAAACCAAGTCTGTTGACCAAGTCTGGGACTAAGTGTGGATCCAGCTCCACCTAGACTCCTCTCTGAGGAGTTCAGAAAGCATGATGGGTTCATTCTGTGCCACGGCTTGGTGGGTTCAAATGCTGCAGAGAGCCCGCTGCGCAGACTGGAAAGCTGCACCCACCGGCACTGCTTCCAGCTCCTCTTCACAGGAGTACGGCGAGACTAAGAGCAGATGCTCTGGAGTAGCGACTCCACACCACATGGAATAAGCATAGCGAAGACAAAGAGATGTTTCAGAGGGGCCTCCTCCTCACGGCAGTCCAGGTTAATGCGAGCATGAACAGGAGGAAAAAAGGCCCGCACCTGAACAAGGAAGGCACTTTTAAAATCTAGGGAACTGAGGCAGAACGCTGACCCAAGCCAATCACCAAGAGGATGGGCGGGACACGGCTTGACGGACAGGTTGCCAGCCCAGTGAGACCACAGTCCGCAAGCACATGACCTCTGGAGCCAGCTGCTCCTAGGTGCGTGTGGGAATGCCAGGTCTATCTGCCGCCGCATCCGCCAAAGAGGGACAGCCTGGGCAGTGCCGAAGCAGGAGCTGCCCCAGCTGTCCCGGTACAGACCAGGGCCCTGCGTTGCCATCCCCATCAGAGCATGGCAGTTTGGGTTCCATCCCAGCGGGGGTGGCCCCAGTGCATGGGGGGGCCACTCCGCCCATCCGGGCAGCTCAGCTGGGGCAGCACAGCCCAGACATGGGGCTGCCTCTCCCAAGTAGGCAGGGGTGGCCCCTCGCGGGAATGTGCTGTGTCAGGGGTGCTGCAGCAATTCTGAACCTCATGACTCAACAGAAGGGTGTCCCTGACATTTTTGTCTGATTCTGTCCTCTATGCAGTGACCAAATGTACCTTGCCATCCAATCTTGTTAAGCACTGTTGCATTCATGATTGAATTTTCTTAATTAACTCACTACTTTAATAACGTATATTGTTGCTTCTCTCTTACTAGTGAAGCATATCAATCCATTTGCAACAGTTTATTAGGAATGTCACACAGTACCTTTAAAAGTAAGTTTTTCTATATAGTTCTAAACTTTAAAAATGCATTAGATTGCTTAATATTTTGCACTCAACACTTTTAACTTATTCAGTGGTAGCAGTGAACTGTGCTATAAGATCCACAGACTGTTAAAGGAATGTTTACTCTGAAAAGACTGATGCTTGCAACATAGAAGATGCTAAGACTAAATACAGTGTGCTAGAGCAATGGCCTATTAAAAACTGCAGGCTTTGAGAAGATTACATTTGCAAGGAAACTATGCCTCACCACTTTGAATATTTATGGCAATCATTCATAAAACCATGTGTATATTAAATCTGACGGCTGCTTGAAATGTGTCAAAGATGTGTTAGTTTCAATTACAATGAATTGAGCACCAGTGACAATTAAAAAGGTTTTTCTATACATCGTTTTATATGAAATCAAACAAACAAAAAAAAAAAAAGTATTTTCTACTAGTTTGTTACATAGTGTACAGTGAATATCCGGAATAACAACATGATTTGAGATGCAGTGCCAGACTATTTTACATTGTGGCAATTTATGTGAAACTTGATACATACACTGATAATAGGGAAATCATAACAAATCTAAATAGATTCAGGTTAATATATAAGAGAATCTTCTGTGCTTTTTTAGGTCAGCATGTGTACAAAGATGTGAAAGGTTCTTGTAAAAAAACTATCATTTCTCTACGACTAAAATTCTAAATATAGGAATATTTTTACAAATATATCTCTATATTATGTCTTTTTTTGCAATAATTTCTTCAGGTACATTTTATTCTCTCAGTTACTTTACAATTAACTTACTGTAATGCACAGGTATGATATTAGAAGAGGTATGATACATAGCAACAATAACATTTAGAAAAATAAATCTGTGGTTGTTAATCCTTTGGCAAGTCTCATGAGTAGTAACACCTAAATTGTATTTCTGATGCTTTTGAGTAACTATATATTCTTACATAAATCAAAAAGCTTACAAAAATTTTGAAATACATGGAAATATAATAGCATTTACACACAGACCAGTACAGCTGTTATCTGTGCCTATGAATTACAGGCACTTCATTCTGAAAAACAACCACTTAAAATGTTCCCTTAAGAAGCAATTTGAATAGCATCCTATTCCAATCAGTCAAGAAATTGCTTCCTACCTTTTTATTATATAAAAAATTATGCAAATTTGTTCATTTTTCACCTCTTGATAAGTAATTGAAAGTGTTCTTTGTCTCTAGACCTACACCTTACCATCTGTTACTTTATCTTACATAAAAACTATCGTGTTAAGGTAATTAAATAATTTGGTTTTTTATAAGCATGTCTAAAGGCTTTCTGATCTGTCTTAAATGGCAGAGGAAAACTCTGCAAGAATAAAAACGAAAAAAGACCTCAAAAACACAATTTGTCAAAAGCTGTGTTCCACTTGGTTCAGTAGTATTTCAGCCTCTGTGTACCACTTCTCTTATAAACTTATTAGTTTCCACTACTCAAATCTCGGTTCTTCTAACATTATGTCACATGCTACTTAGTCAACAGTGTGACTTGGCCACCAGAGGGGTGTAGTGGTTTAGCCCTGGCCGATGGCCAAAGCCCCACTAGAACTGCTCTTTTCCCCCTTCCCAATTGAACTGTGTTACTGACCATGATAAGACATGCTGGCAGAGGAGCAAAATCAGGCTGAGACAAGGTCAGTGCTTCTAAGTGGTAAAGTGAATTTATTACAGAGTCAAAGGAGAAAGCTAAAACAAAGGAACATCTCCTAAACATTCTTTCTCTGCTGTCCTCCCATTCCCCCCCACCCCCAAAAGCCTCACAGCCCTCTCTCTCCTCCCAGATCATAAGGGGAACCTGGGGAGGGGGTTTTTCTCTAATGAGTTTAGTCCTCAGATGCTCAGGTGTTTCCTCTTAGCAATTATACCTGCAGGGGTCTCTCTCTCTCTCTCTCCTTTGGCACCATGGCACGGTTTGCAGAAGTTGGCACGCAGCCCGCCCGAAACTGCCGCCGCTGTTTCCTCCCAGATCAGGCTGGTCCACACTTAGGGTGGGGTTGACCCAAAGCTTCTTTACCTCACTGGCTCCTGCAGTTCAACCCTTCTAGGAGTAGAAGCAGTTACTGACTGTGTCCATTCCTCACCAGACCAAAACCCCTTCTGTAGGAGATCACTCCTTTCTGCACTGTCTCTGCTTCATCCTCCCCCATCGGGCTGGTCTCTCTCTTAGGATAGGAATAAAACTAGGCTTCTTTTAGCATAATTGACTCCCTTCTTGATTCAGGAGCAAAGCCCTTGGTCCTCACCAGACACAGCTACTTTTGTGGGAGTTCACTCCCTCCTGCACCGCCTCCGTTCCAAGTTTGATTAAAGTTTCTCACCACAGGCTTTGAAGATGTATCAGTTCCGATGCTGCAGGAACCTCCTCCTCCATTGCTTCTCTTCTTTGGCAGACTGGCATCATTTGCTGGCTTTCATATTTGATGTTTCAGTTGTTTTTCCTAGTTATTTGCTGTACTCCTTCTCCTCTGCCTAATCTACTACCTACAAGACTACAGGGTTACATGGCGCGCGCATGCGTACTACAGAGATTGCTTCTTAAATATACTGTCGCAGAGGTGCTTCTGTCCTTCCTAATTGGCCCAACTGTGGAAAACAGCACATCAATCTCCCAGGAGCCATCAGAGACAGGCCCTGACTGGACAGCTGTGGGAGCTTCTGGAAGCTCCTTACAGGAGCCATCTTTTGGCCCCTACCACACCCAAAAAGCTAGACCTCCCAAACTTCTCAAACCACCACAAAGGGTCAGCTGTGACCTGGGGTGCATCATGCACAGCATCACTAGGTGGTCAAGGGAGGTGATTGTCCTGATCTACTCTGTGCTGGTGCAGCCTCACCTTGAGTCCTGTGTGAAGTTCTGGGCAATATAAGATACATACATATAAGAACAATATACAGCTATTAAAGAGCATCCAAAGGAGGGACACAAGGATGTTGCAGGGGATAGAGGGGAAGCCATATGAGTAGTGGCTGAGGTCACTTGGTCTGTTCAGCCTGGAGAAGAGGGTAGACCTCTTTGTCTACAGTTTCTGCATGAGGGGAGGGTACTGATCTTTCTATGACTGGTGACAGGATCCAAGATAATGGCATGAAGCTGTGTCAGAGGAGGTTTAGGTTTGATATGAGGAAAAGGTTTGTCATCCAGAGAGTAGTTGAGAACTGCAACAGGTTCTGCAGGGAAATGGTCATGACACCAAGCCTACCACAGTTCAAGAAGGATTTGCACTATCCTTTCAGGCACATGGTGTGATTCTTGGGGCTGTCCTGTTGTCCTGGTTCAGGCCAGGCCAGGATTAAATTTTGCAGTAACCAGGAGGGGGCATGGCTAGGACATGGAGGTTATTCTATACTACCTCATGTCATTGCTGGGAGTGGGGAGAAGGGAATCCTTTTTGGGTAGAAGGGGTTCCTTTGAGTTGAGTAAATGTGGCAGAGGGGACACTGGTTCCAAGTGGATCTTGTACACTTTGTTATTTATATTGCTGTTGTTAGTGTTAGTTTTCTTATCTCATTGCTCTTTCCAGTAAATTATTCTTTTCTCAGCTTGTGATCTTGCCTTTTGTGCCTCTAATTCTGCTTAAGGTGGGGAGGAGGGGAGCAAATGAGTGGCACATGGGTGTCAGTAGGAACACTAAATTGAGGAATGTCACTCTTAAACCATGACACATATGCAGGGCTGGGAATTGGACTTGGATGATCCTTGTGGATCCCTTTCCAACTCAGGATACTCTATATTCTATTTTTTTCACCATTTTTTGAGTTGTTTATCAGCTCTGCTGACATGGAAACATCGAAGAGAGCTTAGGAAAAGTAACATGGAGCTTTTTAAACAGGGAATTGCTGAAAAATGTGGGAACAAGAAGACAAGAACAAGTTATGGATAAGTCAGAATGTATTTTCTCCAGTGTCTTAATTGAAGTCTATCTGTCTTTATGACTTGATAATAACCTGAACCTGATTAGAAGGGATTAATCTGGAGAACCAAATACTTCAGCATTAAACCATAGTACTGTGGGAACTATGGCAGATGGAACCATAGTCTGGTAGCTAATGCTAAGATTATATGTAAAGACTCAGAAGATTCAGAAGAAATGTACTCTATAATGAGGACTTAGGAAATGTGCTCTCACTCACTCACAAATTTGAAAATGTAGAAATGCAGTATACCCAGACATGAAGAAAAATGACAGTTGAAGTTCAGCTGTGTCATCTATGAGTAGTACTGCTTTAGAATGGTTCTAACTATTCGTTTAGACTACATCAGAGTATGAATATAGTGAAATAAATAGTTAGCAGTTTTGTCTGAATCATAGTATATTTGCTGAATGTGACCGGCATTTCAAATGGTTTCAAATGGTTTCAATACATTTCAAATTGTATTTTCAATTGTCTATGTTGTTCCATGGTTTAAACCCTTAATTCACAAAAGTAAAAAAAAAAACCAAAACAAAACTTTTACACAGTTCTATAATGTGTGAGGATTCTATTTTAAATTAAGTGTATGATTTATTACATTTAGAAATATCCAGAAAAACATAATTCCCATTCAATATGTTACTGTTCCAACTGTAAAGGGGATGCATTATCTTTTTCATAAGTAACACGGTCAACATCTAGTTATTACTTTGATAAAGTAATAATCATAGCATTATTTCCATAATATGAAACCAGCTACATATGTTCTGCTTCTCTAAGTTCACAATGCTTAAAAACTTGACAACATCAGAAATAAGTGTGACACAGTAATCTCCAAAAGAATTCAACGATTATATATAAATGTTGTAAATACTCCAGAGTATGAATAATCAAATATTTTAACAACAAAAAATTTGTACTTAACCTTAGACAGATACAGCAAATAGCTTTTTTTTTTTTTCATTAATATCCTGGGGTGACTGCATCATATAGGAAGATTGAGATAATTGTTTCCACACACTCACTGAAGAAAGGTCAATATCTTTTCATGTCTGTTCTTTCAAATACACTAAATCTAGGCCTCCATGACTAGCCATTTATCTCATGTTTTGACTTTCTGTCTACTGAAATCTTTGCTCCCTCTACTTAGAATTGTTACCATGTAGACAACACAGCAATCCAGTTGACAGGTAGTTAATTGGTCAGGTGTAAATGAGTTTATACACAAATCCTTTGTGGATTTCTTTCTAATTGAATGAAAATGCAATTAAACCAAACCAACTAAACAAAACCAAAGAGCTTTTAACAACATGAACACATTAGAATAATGTAATCAATTTTTTTTAACTTTACAAAAGAACTAAATTGTGCCTAAAGAAGGCTCACTACTTCATACTTTAAAAAATAAGCTCTCATAGATTTATACTGAGCAATTACATATTAACTGTGAAATATACCAATTATTCTTTTTCATCCAAGATACTGGGGCTTCAAAATACTTTGAAAGGATATAGTAAAAGAGAAATTTTATAGATTTTGTTAAAAATTGTGATATGCTTAAATATCAAGTATGTTTCACAGATTATGTCAACAATGTCACTTCCTTCTGAAATCAGAGTACTTTCATTCAAACTAGGCACAGCTGCACACTCCTGCCCAATCTAAAATAGACTCTTTGGGACTTTGTTCCCTAATGTTACTTTTAATGCTTACCCTTCTGCTTTTCTACAGTGTTCACTTAGTTGTAGAAAAGCCCTGCATTCTTTAATTGCTTTTGCCATCAGTCAAGAAAGTGAATCCCAAGAAAGAGAATCTGTCTCTTTTAGTCTTATAATATTTCCCAAAAGCCTGAAATGTTTCTAGAATATACACTTGCAATCTGATTCCCTTTTACTTTGACGATCAGAACAATTAAGTTTGTTTGAACAGTTTTTGTTCCCACACACCTTAATGCCTATGAACATAGGGACCACTAGGAGGTCACTGTATGGACCCCAGGCTTTATGTGAACCGTCAGAGAAATTTGAGCTTACCAGAGGACTTAGAAAAACTCTAGTATGTCCACACTGAAATATGAGTTAAGATGGTTGGTGGAACTACCTGAGAACCAACACTGTCAGAACAGCAGATCACAGAATCAACTAGTCCAGAAAAGACCTTTGAGATCATCAAATCCAACCTATAGTCTAGCACAAGGCCATGTAGGTATGGTTATATGCCTTGAACTTTTTTAACACTTCGTAGCTAACTCTGGTGACCTTACCTTCATCCTGTGACAATAACTGAACCATCCAGGTTTGCAGTCCTTTTTCCTCCATTCTATTCACCAAAGTGTCAGAAAGAACTGTAAGAGTCAATTTAAAAAAATTTAATTCTTTTCTTTTGTGTGTAAATGTGATATATCTGCTTAGGGCTGTTTGAGCTTTTAATCTGACTGCAAATATTTCAGTTTTGGAGCTAATCAATATTCCTTACAAGTCTTAGTTTTATAAATCCAAATAAACTGACATAAGGACCAAACAATGATGAAAAGTGACCACTTCCATTATTTCATGCTTCATATTCATTTCTATTCTCTATTTAGTTTATGTACCTCTGATTGGCTTCACTCTATAACAGCTTAATTTAAATGCTTGTTCAGGAGAAAATCAACAGACTTTTGGGTTAGAAACTGAAAACACTCTCAAAGTGTGTGCTGATTTTTCGATCCTATATATATATATATATATATATATATATAAATATATACACAGACTCTAGAACAAACACCCACTCTTTCTTTGAGGCCCCAAAGATNTTTGGGTTAGAAACTGAAAACACTCTCAAAGTGTGTGCTGATTTTTCGATCCTATATATATATATATATATATATAGACACAAGACCAAACACACAATCTGTCCTAAAGACCACGTAGTTTTCTGTGGTGCTCATAACAAAGAGAATACCTAACAGCCTTGTAAACCAACTATACAGGTGACAGAACCCTAACTTATACCTGTGCCTGAGGATGAACACTATAGATAGAAGAAATATTTAGACAAGTATATCAGAAATACTAAAGAACTGATGACGGTAAGAATAAATATAATTCTGTAAAAAGAATCAAATCTAAATTTTATTATTATATGTTTTTACTTGATCTCAAAAGATTATATCCATTTTTTATAAAATTGTATGTCTTCCAGTACATGCCACAAATATATGTTAATGAAATGAATTCATAAAAACATTGATTACATCCTAGGATGTATGATTAAAAAAAGAATTATGTATCAAATTTTCTTGATCTGAAAGATTAATGTAAAAAAAAAAAAGGCTAATAGACAATAGCCAACTTTAAACTGAATAAATGACTGTTCCTTAGAGCCATTAAAAAGGATTCTTCATGTCACATTAAATTTCAATATGGAGTATAAACTCTCTCAAATTAGAAAACCAGGTTTTTCCAGATCTTAAATTAACCTTAAGAAATCCATAAAATGTAAGTCCCCCATTCACACTTACCTTAGGGACACATGATATTGTTTCCTTCCTGCCTAGTAAGCATCAAAAATTTAACGAGATGTTCTATAACTCTTGCAGTAGAAGTTCATTCCATTCAGAAAGCATGAAAAATTGATATCTTTGAGGAAGTTATCTCAAGGCAACAGTTAGAGTAAATTTGTATTTTCCCTTTGTTTCCAAGTTGCCATTTGTACAAATCTTAAGCATAGTTCGAACAACTGTTTTGTGAACTATGGAGAAAAAAACCAAATTTTCTACAGCAAATGGATAGAGTCCATAAAAAACAGCTTCAGAAATAAATAGTTCAATGTGCAACTTTCAGGTATGACCAGAATGAAGCAATTTTTCATCCAGTCTTTTTATTTGTTTGTTTCTGTTGACTCCAGTTCAAAATATTCTGCAGACTATCTAAATTCCCTTCTGAGCCATCAAAAAGCTGTCTATGAGATATAACTTCCAATAAGTGGTAAATATTTGTACAGCTCAACCTCTCCTTCCCCTCTGTTGTGGTTTAGGAATGGTATTCTCCAATTTAGTGCTCCCACTAAAACCATGCACCACTTGCTCAAAAGGTAAAGATCACATGTTGAGATAAGAACAATTTACTGGAAACAGCATTGAGATAAGAAAAAGAACAGTAACTGCAACAGTATCAATAACAAAGTGTACAAGATTCACGTGACTGGTTCTTATATGGAAGTAGAATAATTATTTGACATAGAGCAATATTTTCTGATCAGAAACTGAGCAAAAATGAGTTGATTTCCTAGCTTGAAACCTGTCTATATTCACAAGTTCATCCAATTAAAAGACTTCTTGAATGTGAATACACGGGATTTGGAATCTCACTGCAGAAATAATTTGCAAAACATATTTATGTCAGCTAACACCTGTAAGTAGTGTCTGACTTCAAATATTATCAGGAAGTGGGTATGTGTGTGTCTCTACAGTCCAGCTCTCCAAAGCAGGAAGATAGTTGCACACTAAGTCTAAACTAAGAAGTCTCTTCCAGGTGTGTGGGTTTCAACCTGGGCATGTCAGTGCAGAATGGTGTTTATTCCTCAGTGATGGGCTGTGGGAATAAAGAGGAAACAGAGGTGATAGCATGGAGAGTGACATCTGCTGAGTGGGAAGAACTGTCACATGGCATTGAAGCAACCGTCCTGGAAATGGCAAGAAGTGTTCATATGCAGTGAAAAAACTTCAGATCATTGTTTTAATGTTTCTCTTGCTGTCTCTCACACCTGCAATTGAAACTGTGTGGATTTAAGTTGAATATTCCTTTCAGTTTTTGCAAAGTGTTTATACACATAGACATTATAGTGAAAATTAAGAAACAGCAAAAAAATGAATATTTTTCAACTTTGATTAGGAAACAGTGGTAAGTTGCACCTGGCTGCATGCCATGTGTCCACCAAAACTTTTCTGTCACTCCCCCTCCTCAGAGGGATGGGGAGAGAAAATATAATGACAGGCTTGAGGGTCAAGATGAAGACAGGGAGAGATCACTCAGTTATCACAACAGGCAAACAGACTTGACTTGGTGAAATCAGTTTAATTTATTACCAATCAAATCAGAGTAGGATAATGAAAAATAAAATCAAATCTTAAAAACACCTTGCCCCCAACCCTTCTCTTGTTCTGGGGAACCTCTGCTCTGGCAGCTGGAGCAACTCCAGACCTTCCTTCACTGACCTTGCTGTCTGCAGAGTTGTTTCACATATTCTCACTCCTTTTTCTGGCTGTGATTGCTCTTGAGCAGCAACTTTCCCCCCTTCTTAAACCTGTTCAGCCAGAGGCACTACCACAGTTGCTGATAGACTCAGCCTTGCCAGTGATGGGTCCTCTTTGGATCTGCCTGGAACTGGTTCCATTGGATACAGGGAAAGCTTCTGACAGCTTCTTAGAGCAGCCAACGTCTGTAGCTTCCACATTACCAAAATCTTGCCATGCAAACCCAATAGAAGAGTACATAAAAGTCTTATGGGAAAAATGGATCTTTGTGCATTAAGAGTAAGAACTTATATTTGCATTTATGTGCAAAGTAAAACTAGAAAATAATGTTATATATAGTCTCAAACTGAAAGGCTCATGTCTGCTATTTTGGTATGCTTGTATTTTCTGTATGCCTACATACAGTTAGATTTCTTTCCCTTAGTAGCACCTCACAGATATACAACCTTTTGCATAATGATTTTGAAAAAGCATCCTGTTGCATATATTGATTATTACACTAATTTAAAGGTATTAATAGAAATACGTTAAGTACAGACTTATGAGAAATACTGCCATCTTATTGTGTCAACATATTACTAATTTGTACTTAAATGAAACGGACAACCTAACAACTGTGACAGAACTAAATCAAGAACCTAGGCTTATAGTAGATGTTGACTATGGTGTCTGTTAGATATGGAATGTGTCTCCTCATTTGACTTCAGGCTGATCTGTGATTGCACCAAGCTGAAAATGCAGTATGAACCTCATGTCATCTCTTCCAAATTCAGTGTTCTCTTTCAGAATCTGCTTCTGTGCTTTTTCAAGGTGTCACATTACCTTTCTCATACAAGTAAAGGAAAATCTTGCAAAAAATGGAATTAGATTTTGTACAGGTAAAATAAATTATAAAAATTCATTTGTGGACACATGAAAATAGACAGAGGTGAATGGGTGGTAGAAAGCATTGACCTCAGCAGAAGGCAGTGGGTCTAAATGTTTGAGTCTGTTACTGATGGAGTATTTTCAGGTGAGAAATGAAAATTAATTTCACAAACTGCTAAGGAGCTAGGTTACAAAAGGCAAAAGGAAGAGGATTTGAGGATGTGTTGTTCCTCTAGTTCACTATTTCTCAATGAAATTTGTCTAAAATATCACTCCTTTAACAGGTTAATGAATCCAGTTATTGAAGAAAAGAAAATGAAGCTTCTTTAATTTTTCAGGTATTCCTAAATAGATTTTCTTTAAAAAAAATTAGGTCACGTCTTATGTGGATGTTCAAAGTTATAACTTACTTTTGAAAATCTTTCCTAAATGCTGTAAATTCATCCTTTGAATGTTGAGTGAGACTCTGAGGAATGGAAGATTTGTCTTAAAAAAATAAAAGTATTAGCCTAAATCTAGTCTTTCCAGAAATGTTTATGAAGAAAATAATTTCTACTAAAAATAGATTTGTGTATGTGTGCATATGTTTATCTGTATCTTGATGTGTGCACCCAAGACACATATATTTTCATACATGGTCATCTTCTGTATATTTATTGTCTGTCCTGTGTTGCTCCTCCCAGTTGTTTGGCAAAGTCATGGTCTTAAATAACATGGATAAAATTCTCACTGAGTGTTTAAAATTGATACAGCTTTGAAAATCAGTGGTAAATTGTTGTCTGTGTGTTCTGTTTCAAAGAAAGCATAGTGAAAAAACAAAATGTGCTTGACATTATAGTAGATATAATTAAGAAGATCTATTGAAAAAATTGGAAAAAATTGCAATTTAAAAATTTGAAATTAAGAACACCAGTAAATATCAGTCTTTGTACAATGAAGTCAGATCTTGGTAAACCCTGGAAGAGATAAGAACAATGCTTTTGGAGGCTTTTGTGATTAATAGTTTTTGGTAGGAGTGATTTTAGTAATGAGTAAAAACAACTTCAGTTAATTGATTTTGTCTTTCTCTCATTTCCTTTTTCAGGATAAAAGTCTGTTGTATTACATCTTGATGAGAGAGCAAAAGCTGAAGAATGACTAAAGAAGGGTCAATTCTATCCAAAGTTATCTTGCATCTCCTTGGACTGAAGTCTCTAAAAAGTTCTCCTTTCATCTATATGGTCTTTCTGATTCTGTTGATGTAAACTATTTGCCACAGCATGCAAATGACTGATTAGGTACTTGTTAAAGTCACAATTTTTTCAATTACTAAATGAAGGGAAACTAAATGGCTAAAAAAAGTATTTCTGTATGATAAAAGCACATTACTCATATGGTTAGAATATAAATCACAGGAAAAGCCTGTTACTTCTTCCCAGAAACAATGGAACAGAGCCAGTCCGACTAACTTAAGTACTTAAACTTATTTTCACAGAAGTGTCTCTGGAGGACTCAAAGACAAATACAGTAATTAATTTTTACATGAAGAAAACAGCACTAGAATAAAAAGAGAAAACAAACCAACAGAACTAAAATAAAAAAATCCATCCAAACATCTGAGGTTTAGGCACCAGTTAACTGTCTGGTTAATTTGATCCATATTTCAGCATTTCTTAAGTGGCATATTAATATTAAGTTTCTAAATAGAGCTAGCCAGTTTATGCTGTAAAAATAATAATGCATTTGGAGTTAAAGGAAACAAACAATGCCCCCACACCCATCAGAATTTACTCAAGAGTTATTTAATTAATAATACAGGGAATTCTGTATTTTTAACTAACTCTGTTTATGTTTGAAATTTCTATAATTTTATTTGAAATCTCCACTGTATTTGAAGAGGTTCAATCACTCTGAAAATCAGGCCAGTCACTCAGTAAACATGATTTACCGTGGGTTCAACAGCCTACAGGTATGTCCAGTCTAGTGCTGTGTATTGTGCAGAAATGTCTCAGCTAGTTACGAAGCAGCTAGTTATGAAATCGGAAATGTATAAGCTCAGGGCTAAACAAGGTCCTGCTGACCTGACTATGCTGTTTATATGCCATGACTTAGTATCCTTAAATAGTTCTGTGGTAACTCATGCAAGCTTATCAACTATTTTGAGCTCTTAAGATATCTGTAGTCAGCGCTTCATTTTGTGGTAGAAAAATATACAAAACTTAAGCATCTACAAAAATAGGCTTTATAAAAATTTTGCAGTAAAT
Source organism: Climacteris rufus (assembly GCA_013398175.1). Lineage (NCBI taxonomy): Eukaryota > Metazoa > Chordata > Aves > Passeriformes > Climacteridae > Climacteris > Climacteris rufus. Next base: position 6,998 of record VZRZ01003833.1, on the reverse strand, counting down.
GCTTTAAATTTTCCTACAGATTAAATTGAGTACATACATTATTAGATGTGCTACATGTATATCCTCATTGATCATAGCACTGCAGAGGTGAAAAACAGGGACAGAACTTTATGTCCTGGTTTGGTTTTGGGCTAAATACAAAATTAAAGGAGTTTAACAGACATTACTAAATTGGTAATATCCCAGAGTCTCATCTATAGCCCCTGGGAAGAGCAAGCCACTTCCATGAAATTCCATAGGCTGTACAGTGATTCTATCGTCAAGGTATAGAACAACTACCCCATATAAGTACTGATGTAAACATGATGCAAATCCACAATGAGTGTTCAAATATTATTAAGGAATAAGACAATTAAGACTGAGCTGTGAGATAACAATTTTTTTTTCATAGAAATGATTTAACTAGTAGGCTATATATTGTCTTACTTTCCAAAGGTTTTACTAAGTTTTATATTCATCAGTTTCAAGTCAAAATGATATGTATTGCTGTTTGTCAGTAATAATGCAAAAAGGATGTTGTGTATAAGAATATGATGGTTCTTGATGGAACTGTATGTACAAACAACTCACCCACAAACTATTTCTCAGTTATGAAACATGGTGAACAATCAGTGCTCTGGAAATATCTCAAAGGATCAGTTATTAATTGTAAAAAAAATAATTGAGGGCTTTTTTTAATAAATGCAATATAACCATATATATTTTTATAATATAGTAATGTATTCAGTAAGTAATACTGTTTTTTAACACTGTTAGGATTTTTTACTAACTTTGGCTTGGATTTTTCTTTCACTTATATTTCTTTGGAATTTTTTCCGCTTCATTCTAGTGTTGTTTAAATGACAGGAATTAATTTTGTCTTAGAATATCCTGGATGAATTGAGTGTATTTGAGATAAAACAGAAAGCAAAATCTGGTTCATAAAATTATTTCTCCGAATCAAGAAATTGATGATCCTGATTGTTGAACAGCACCCTGAACAAGAGAGCCAGCATTAATTAATCTGTGCTACTATTAACAGAAGAGTGATAACTGACAGTTTTTACCCTGACTTAAGAATTCTGCTTCTTCACAAAGTATATAAAAATATTTTATCAAATATTCTTTGATATCTGGGGCCATCCAAAACCTGCCACATATAAACTCTATTAGGAATGATCTTTTATTCTGTGTCTGAGTATTCAGTAGTCTTGAGAAGAAAAAAATAAAATGAACAAAATAAAAGAGACCTCTTGTCAATGAGTTTATATAATAGGCTTGTTAGCGATACAATGGTCCAAACTGACTGTCGCAGAGCATAGTTGAAATTTCTACTAATATTTTATTCAAATAAGCATAGATGTTAGTTTTGAGTTTGCTTTTTCTGTTTAAGGAAACGTATTAAAAATCTCCAGAGCAAGCTGCTTCAAAACAGATTATTAGGAACAAACAAAGAATAATTGAGGTTGCTGCACACAAAGAATTTGCTTACAAATACATTTTTTCTCATTAACGTTTTTTAACAGCATGCTAGGTAATTATTACTTTACATATGGCTCAGTTCTGAAGCAATTCCTGAATAGTTAATTTTCCTTATTATAACTAGCTTACTATATCTAAGTGCTACCTTTTCAAACAGCACAATACCTCTCTGATAGTTAAAAAGCAAGACATCAAGTCCTAAGGCTCTAGTATTTAGGGTCTCTGAATGGAGGGAGAAATTAATCCAAAATGTAGTTCTCCTCTAACTAAAATGGGACTTTAATGGAAAAAGTGTAGTTTCAAATTTTCTAATCTTTGTCTTTCCTGAATGAAAGAGGTTTCTTAGATGTCTAGCTTTACTTTCCATCATCAGTTTTAGAAAAATAAAGACATTCTCTGGAAGTTCTTATCAGTCTTTGACTAGAAGGAATCTAATGTTTTACTTTTGTTAAATAAGCCTCTACATAATTCAAGTACCTCCTCCATTTAAGATTTCAAGCACTATTGGTTGCTGGTTTTAGGACTCTGATGTTCTTTGATGTTCTTTAATTTTTCTTCCTTGGCCTTTTCTTAAAATGTAAGTAAAAATCCTATTGGTAATAATGAGTTTAGGGGGGGGTTTTGTGTTTGGGGATTTGGGGTTTTGTTTGTTTGCTTGTTTTAGTTTAGGTGTAATAAACATAGGGAAAAACTGCTTACAGGCTTACTTAGGAGATCCTGGAGGGACATGGCTCTGTGTTTCCACATAAAAAGCCCTTAACCTCACAAGAAGTGAAGAACCACAAAGAATTCAACATATTGGAACATTATTCCTAGCATTCAAGTTAATATAAAACAAGTATCTGTTAATCTATTTTTTTTAATTTACTGCATCTACTGATGCTTACAATGCACTAACATATTGGATATGTTAAAAATCAGTCTGCCAATGTTTGCCTTACTAAGCTTACTAGACTTGCTGGAATACGCTTATTACACTGTTACCTAGACTTGTCTTACTAGATGAATATTAGAACAACAACAACAAAAGGCCTTTACTCTTTGCTTAAAGACTTCCATGTGAAACTTCAAATCACAGAGAGACACACATCAAACAGGTTATCAAGAGCCTTGTAAGAACAGGCACACGACTTAGCCTAGAGCATTTTTTTGGTCTGTATTGTGTTTCGGATGATAAATTACCTCTGAATAAAGGGAAATACTTGCTTTCTGAAATGCAAAAACTCCATGATCTTGGTGAATACTTTCTTTGCCATAACCATACAGATTCTAGTAATATAGACCCAGTCATGGATAGTCCTACTGTAAGTAAATAATGCATTCCGTGAAGCCTCTAGAGATGGAATTGAAGTGCTTCTCCTATGATGTGATGACTGTGTCAATACGGAAGGGGACATGGTCATAGTTTGTAAGTGTGCAGATTCCAGAGTAATTTAGAATTAGTTTCAATCTACAATTAAAACACACTGAAAAGATAATTAAAACTCTAAACTGAGTATCTGAATTTGCACTATTGTCAATAGACATTAGGAGCTTGACTCGCCAAATATGGATTTCTAAGGTCTTCTGGTATATGAGAAATATACATGAGCTTAGAAGTTATGATGAAGATACATAGTCGATCTATATCCTCTCTGAGAAGAATCTGGAACTCAGGATGGATGGCTTTGTTCTTATTAAATTACTCCTAAGGTCTATATTAAGGCTTCTGCTATGCACCTTTAGAAGTTTCATTGACTGTATTCTTTAGATCACTCTTAATTAAAAAAAAAAAAAAAAGAAGAGAAATCATCTAGACTATGTGTAGTCACCTAGCATCCAATATTTTCTCTTGAATTGAGTCTCACCCCCACAATTTAATTCACTTGCCTGAACACAAAGAGGTAGAACTATGTGAGATGTCCCAAGGAGATTTCTCAGTCCAGGGCAGGTAAGGCAAGAGACACTTAAACATGGATACATATAGGCAAAGATCTCTGTTTCTTTGCAAGGATTCTAGTGGAAGGTCAGTTCTAATCATAACATATACAAGCCTACGTAACACAAGTACCTGAAATGGCTTTATTTCACAGTAAGTGCCCCAGAGGCCAAGAACCAAGCTGATTCTTTCAGACATTGTATCTGCACTGGCTGTAGAATTGATGATAGTGTCCTCTAAATCTGTTTGACCCCAGAGGACTGTTTTTTTTCTGTCTTTAAACTTCTTTTAGCATATCACTGCCTCTTTATCTTCATTTATCAGAAAGAAGCCTAATGTGACTTGGTGAGACTAGTCATCTGCACTATAAATATCTACATCTAGTCAAGATTTTTTTCATCCTTCAATTCCCTTTATAGTATGTATTATCTTCAACGAATTGTTTGTTTCTTCCTAAAATAGATACCTTATATAGGTCACATTGTTCAGGAGTATTCTTTTTGTCTTGTTTAATGACAATGCTTCAAGACAAACAGCTCAAATATAATTATTTGTGCAACATAAGATTTTAAAGCTGGTTGAGATGAACACTCATTGTTCTGGTATTTAATGTAATCAATCTGTCATAATACACAAAGTTTAAATTTTAAAAATTTGAGTTTGCAATTTTGATATCACTATATGACAGGTTTGTATGGTGAAGAAAGTTATATAAAAGGAAAGAAGCTGAAAATTCTGAAAAATAAAGACTGTTTGATCTACTCAGCAAAATTTTAAAAACTGAAGGTTTTCTGTGTTTCAAAATTTCTTTTCAAACAAAGATTGTTAAATACTTAAGACTGGTGAAAGAATCATTCATAGGTTCCATCTGACAGCCAATGATAACATTAAAATGCTATTCACAAAATCAAATCTCTGTGCAACTAATGGTTTACAACAAAGTTTAAATGGTTTACCTAAAGTTAACACATCCGCAGGGAAAGACTTTTGAATGCATTTATATGTAAATACAAAAAGACAAGGATAAGCAGTTATTCATAACCAAAATTTTTAAATTTTACACAAAATAATACTCCTAAATCCATTTAAAAACTTATCTTGAAGAGTTTTGAACCTCCAACTCTTGGTAAATCAAAGCAGATATGTATTTTCTTGTCTAGATTAAAATTATGTTTAAAAGCTTAAATATAGCTGGGTGTCAGCATGTGGAGAGTATGAATTGTCATAGCTCTGTAGATATCAGTGCCAGCTTATGCTAATTAAAAATTAGAAAAAAATATTTTGAGAGAAAAGTACATATTAAATACATTTCATTTCATTAACCTAAGTATTTAAGGAAAGAACTTATAGTATGCTAGTTGATGGATGGAGACCAAACTGCGGAAAAGCAGAGGATGGGGTGCAGAGCTGAAACATCTAGGGAGAATGTGGTAGGGGAGGCTCTCACACTTCCCCGCAGCAATTGTCACAGCTAGAACCATCTCAAGTGACAGTACATGAATGCATATGACCTGGGAAACATGATGGGAGTTCTGGATGGAATTGGCAAGAAAAACTCAAGTGGGAAGACATTTCCGTATGCAAAGGAGCAGCACAGATCCACATAGTTTTTTTATTGAGTGGATGGTATTTGTTTGAGGCTTTATGGATCAGGATCTTAGGGGAGGCCAGCAAGGAAAGCAGGCTTCTCATACTTCCCTACCAGTGAGTAGACTGGACTTGCACAAGAAGTTGTGAGGGTACACAGCCAGGGCAGCTGAAGCCAACTGACCAGAAGGATATTCCATACCGATTGGTATCACGCTCAGCAATAAATATGAGGGAAGAAGAAGGAAAGGAGTGACATTTGGTGTGATGGTGTTTGTTTCCCAAGTAACATACATGTGACAAAGCTCTGCTTTCCTGGAGATGGTTGAACACCTGCCTGCCCGTGGGAAACAGTGAACTAATTCCTTATTTTGCTTTACCTATTGAACTGTCTTTATCTCAACTATGGCCTTTCTCATTTTTACCTTTTTGATTCTCTCTAACATCCTGCTGTGGGGGAATGAATAAACACTGTGTGGGGCTTAGCTGCCTACTAGGCCTAATCTACAGCAGCTGACAACATTGTGAAGCTGCTCTCAAAGTAGAAAAATGGAAATTTCACATCTATTTTCAATTTAAAAAGGAAGAAAAATCTGGGAAATGAAATTATAATCAGCTTTACCTCATTACCCTGGAAGATTTCTAAGCAAATCCTGCTGTAAGTCATTTACACCTACATGAAAAAGGAGATTGGGAACAGGCAGCATGTATTTACCAAAGCTTCTTTAGCAGCCTGATGGTCTTCACTGGTGAGATGTCTGGCTGTGTGGGTGGGGGAGAGCCATGTATGTAAATTGCTTTGATTTTAGCAATATTCTCACAGCCAGCCATAATATATTTGCAGCCAAATCTCCTGAAGTTTGACAAAATTTGCAAAGTTATGTCCTTGGAATAGAATAATTCCCTTACAGTTGCAGCATTGCCAAATGGCTAGAGAGTAGGTTTCCAGGTAATGGTATGTGTATCCCTGTGGCAAGAAGATAAACATAAACCAGTGGAGTAATCCCTGTGGCAAAGAAGGCCAATGATACACTATGCTACATTAACAAGCATATAGGCAGCTGGTCAAAAAATCCTACTCTTTTCTACATGGTATTGTGTGTGCAATTGCATCTGAAGTACTGTACTCAGTTTTGGACTTCTCTTTACAAAAATACACCCAGAAACTGCAACAAATTTGTCATTAAAATGGTTTGGGGACAGGAGCACGATGTATAAGAAGCAGTTTTGCTGAGATCTTCTTGAAGGTGCACATAGAAAGCTTGAGAGGAAATGTACGCACCAGAGTTGACTGGTGCTGCTTAAAGGTCAATATTGGGACTAGGCACTGGTTAACATCTTTGTTGGCAACATGAACAGTGGGATTGAGTGCACCACCAGCAAGTTTGCAGACAACACCAAACTTGGTGGTGTGATCAACATGACTGAGGTAAGGTATGCCATTTAGAGGGACCTTGACAGGCTTCAGAGTGCGCCTGTGCAAATGAAATTGGTTTTATGAAGTTTAACAAGGCCAAATGCAAGGCCCTGCACCTGGATCAGGGCACTTCCAAGCACAAATACTTGCTGGCTGGAGAATGGATTGAGAGCAGCTCTAAGGAGAAGCACTTCACATCACTGGTGGATATGAAGCTTGGCATAATTCAGCAATGCATGCTTGCAGCCCCAAAAGGCTGCAATTGTATACTGGCCTGTACCAAAAGAAACGTGACCAACAGAGCAGGGGAGTGATTCTGACCCTTTACTCCCACCTGAAGCACTGCATCCAGCTCTGGGGACCCCAGTATATGAATGATGCAGGCCTGCTGGACCAAGTCCAGAGAAGGACAACAAAGATAATCAGAGGGCTGGAGCACCTCTCCTGTGAAGACAGGCTGAGAGAGTTGAGATTGTTCAGTGTGGAGAAGAATTTGGCAGGACCTTATAGCAGCCTTGCAGCACCTAAAAGGGGCTGCAAGAAAGACAGAGAGGGACTTGTTACCAGATAATGTAGTGATAGTGTTGCCTTAGTTTTGACCCTTATATTTTTCAA
>VZRZ01003797.1:39085-68955 GCA_013398175.1 Climacteris rufus | reverse complement strand
AAAAAAAAAACCCAAAAAAAAGAGAGAACACTTTCTTCCAGCTTAGTTTAATGAAAATAACCTCTGGAAATATTTGTTAGCAGTCCATTTCTGTCACTATGCTAAGCTAACGGTGAAAAATATTTTCATATCTAACATAGAAATATTTTAGAAAAAGAATTTCTTGCTTTGTGTTTTGATTGAACCGAGTTACAAAGTAATCTCTGAACTGCTGAGCTGTAATAAAAATAGCACAGTTCTAGGCATGCACAAAGAAATAACGATTTAAGAATTTGAAGTAAAGAGATGGCGAGTGTCTGTAGTATAGACAGGCAGAGAGCTAGAGGAAAGTTGAGCAGTAATTTTTAAAATCACAGATTTTGTATTGAGTATGTAATTTTCACTCTGTTCTCATTGTAGGTTACAGAATTTGGGGGGAGTTAATTTTATGTTTTTGTTTTTTTTTTACTTAATCTGACAAATGAGATTGTATTTCTGGCTGATGCTGCTGTATGTAGCCATTATGACTGATGAATTTCAAGTCAACCTCTGTTACATTTTTTCCCCACCCCAGTTCAAACAGATATTTAAAGCCACCTGTAGATTTTAAGACTCAGTTGAAAGAGCTTTTGCAGATACCTGTGCATAATTAATGTTGAATAGAAGCCTGAAATATTGTTCAGTTCATTACATTTGAAATCTACAGAAAATGAACCATTGCATTGCAAATTACTTGGGTGGCACCTTCAGAAACTGTCATATAACTCTTTGTGGTGGCAATATCTCCAGTTCTGAACAAGACAGAATTAAAATACTCTACTGAAGATCATCCTGTTTCTCTGGTGAGATATATACAAATTTCCTAAAAATATGAGCTTTTTCTTTTTATTTTACTGGCTTTTCACAGTTCCATACAAGATTTACAAGTGACTCTAGGAATTAAAGTCTCTGTTAGCATTTTCAGTCTGTATAAAAATAGTCTGGTACATTGAGAAAATAAGAATTAACCACATCCTGAATTGAGAAGCAATGGAAAGAATGACAGTATAACTAAAGTGTTGAGAGAGACGAAGGTCTGGAAGAATGGAATGCCATCTGAAAGACACCAAGACTTGATAAAAGTCCTATCTTTTGTGTATAGCCAGCAATTACCACAAAATGCTGAGGTGAGCTGAATGAGAAAGTTCTACGTCATTCAAGGAGAATATAGCATGATTGCTCAGCCATCCCTTACAAGAGGTAGAGGTGAAATGGTGTGTATCAGAAAGTCATAAAGACTGATGGCATCTGCTGCTTCCAAATGTATCTATCTGCATGCAAACCACTTGCAGTGTGAACTGATGGAAAACAAAGACTGTTTGTCCAGGGAAGGTGTTTTAGGAGGCTTCATTTCTGAAGCCCATTTACCCGGTTGAAGCAAGAATGTCCCAGAGAAATCAGCTGGGTCATGATAAGAATTCAAAGCCACAAAACTAAATAAAAAGATATTATTAGGTACATTGCAGTAAGCAAAACAAAAAGTCTTAAATGATCAATACTTGACAAGAGACATGTCACAAACTTCATGTATAGGTCAGGCACACACAAAATTTCTCAAATAAATTGACTGACTTCTGGACAAGGCACATAAAATGTCACTTTTTATCTCTCAGTTGATATTTTTCTCACAGAGTAAAAAAATAAAAAAATCACCTCCCTCAGAGACTTGATCGAAAAGATAGTCACTCCTGATACTAGTTTAAGGAGAAAAAACTGCAATCAAGTGGAAATTTTTTGTCACTACCTTAATCTCTGATTTGTTGAAGGTTGTGCTTTGGGATATTTGGTATGTCTGTGAATTGCCACCAAAGAGCCCTTCTGTTCTTTAATCGCTGCACTAAATCTTAACAAACGTGAGCATGAAAACTATTGTGCTGTACTTGTGAGGCATATATCAAAGTTATATTTTTTAAAGCTTGGAAAGGCAGTTGAATCATGCATGCTTTTTATGGAGCTCTGATCAGGCTGATAAAGGCAGTTCAGCTTCAATAAATGCTTTTTAAGTGAATGTTTTGGAAAGCGAATAGGAAATTCAAAGCTCAAACTGTTGCCTAACTGTTCCCATAGCACTTTGATCACTTTGCTGCTGACATTTTGTTAAAAATGTCTTGTTTTTATTAAAATGTTGGCATCTGGGGATTTAGAAAGTTAAGTGTAGTCATTGAAAAAATAATATACAGTAAAACTCAGTGACATAACTTATTAAGTACTTTGTACACATTTCTTAAAAAAGAAAACTTTTTCCCTATGGGGTAAAACACAGCTTTGCACTTCTCTAAAAAAAGTTCATATTGTTAAAGCAAGAAAAGTGCAGAAGGTAAATCAAACATCAGTGCTTTGCCTGAGGCAATGCCCCCTCAAGTTATAAGATTTTGCTGTGAAAAAATGTAGACATCCAATAATATAAAAATTAATAACATATAAAAACATAATAAATGGAGAGTGTGAATTTTCTGTCATGCTTCTGTTAAATATTTATGTCAGATTATTTTCTGTTGAAGGACATCAAGGACAAGCTGTCATAATTACCTTATTTTCTCATTACATGGAATTCATATATCTATAGATATATATATATATCTTCAGCAAAAAAAAAGTTCCTTATTTCTCAGGTACTAGAATTTTTTTAACAATAGCTGATTTTTACTGGATAAATTGCAATGTACGACCATGGGTCTAAAGTAAGAATGAAATTTTCATTCCGTACCAGACATGTTGGAATTTCAATATGAGCTGGAGTCAAAAGCATCCAAATGGTATGCCAGAACTGATATTGCTAATGCTTTTTTCTCAATCCTTCTTGTAGAAGAGTGCAGGCCACAGTTTGCTTTCACTTGGACAGGTGTCCAGTACACCTGGAATCAACTGCCCCAGGGGTGAAAACAAAGCTCAACCGTCTGCCATAGACTGATCCAGACTGTACCGGAACAAGGGGAAACTCTAAAACACCTGCAATATATTGATGATATAATTGTCTGGGGAAATAAAACAGAAGAAGTTTTTGACAAAGGGAAGAAAATGACCCAAATTCTTCTAAAAGCTGGTTTTGTCATTAAGCACAGTAAGGTAAATGGAACTGCAGAGGAGATCCTGTTCTTGGGAATAAGATGGCAGGATGGACACCATCATGTGCCTATGTAGGTGGTTAACAACCCATTTGGACAGGACTAACCATGCAAAATATGCCCTACACTGAAACCAGGGAGCATGTTCTCTCCTGGAACCTCTGACAAAGAACACCAGGAAAAACCCAAGGATGACCACTAGTGTTTTGGAGCTGGGGCTATTGAGGATCATAAGTCCACTACATTCCAACTGAAAAAGTGATATTAAAAGACTGTGAGCGGGTTTGAGCCACCTCAGAAGTTACTGGGACAGAAGTGTGTCTCCTCTTGGCACTGTGATTGCTGGTGCTACACTGGGTGTTCAGAGGAAACATCCCCTCAACACATCACATGACCAGTGCTACACAAAGTAAGTGGGTAGAACTGATTACACTACAAATCTGAATGGGAAAATTCAATTTACCAGGAATTCTGGAAGAGATTATGGACTGGCCAGAAGATAGAGATTCTGGAGCAATGCCAGAGAAGGTGACTCAAATGAGATAAGGATGCCAACACTGGAATAGCTCAGACACAGACTGGGAGTGAAAGGGTGAGCTATTTGTAGCCTGATGGGCCCATGAAACATCAGGGCTTCTAGGAACGGGGTGCTACATCTGGATGGGCTTGTGATCGAGGGGTGGACAACAAAGGCTATCACACAGGTTATATGCAAATGGAAAACACACTGCCATCAAGCAAGCCACATAAGTGAAGTCTTGGTGGAATAGAGGGCGATGGCTGGGTTTCCAGTATGGTGAGGCCTGGCAGATTTACTGCACTGGACCATTGCCATGAACGTGTCAGTGTGAGAGCTACATACTAATCATGGTAGGGGCAACAACTGTCTGGCTGGAAACACACCCTGTAAACTATGTTTGAAACACTATCTTAGGCCTTGAGAGATGCATTTTGTAGTGACATGGTACCCAGAGAGAATTGAATCAGACAATGGGACTCATTTTTTAAATTCTTATAAACTCTTGGGCAAAGAAACATGCCATTGAGTGGATATATCATATCCTTTATCACCCACAGGCCTCTGGGAAGATTGAAGGGTGTAACAGACTTCTAAAGACTATGTTAAGAGTGTTAGGTAATGGGACATGGAAGCATTGGGATGAAAATTTAGCAGAAACCATTTGGTTGGTGAACACTAGGGGATCTGCTAACTTCCCTGGTTCTGCCCAAACAGAATTCCTGTACACTATGGGAGGAGATAAGGTACTACACATAGGGAAGTGGCTAGGGAAGTCTGTGTGGATTTCCCCTCCCACTAGAAAAGGAAAACCTATTAGTGGGATTGCCTTAGCCCAAGGACCAGCACGTATTTGGAGGGTAATGTGGAAGTACAGGGGGACCTGGTGTGTGCCTGAAGGAGATTTACCCTTGGTGGAAAAATAAGCTGTGGTGTCAGTTGTATGTTACAGGAACTAGAACAGCAGGAATTACATGAACCAATGAAGAATGAATTTTGTGAAGAGCAAGGAGAATGCAACTGGGACAAGGTGGGCTGATGTTGGTACCCAATGTTAAATTGTGCTGTTTCTCCTGTCCTGAGTGCCCATCCTGATGAAATGGAGCCTGAGTCATGGATCCGGATGGGTGGAGGAAGGCCATGAAATGAGAAAATATCTGTGAAAGGACAAGGGTTAGTAGTTAATGAAAATGTACAAACTGTATGCTGGGTATAGAGATGGTTTAAGGATGTAGTTTAAGTCATATGTGTTGGTAACTAGAGATTTCACTAATGATAACTAAATACAAAGGGACAGTTAGAAGATTTATAAATTGTGTGGGATCTGAGTATGATGAAAATAGCATGGAATAAGGGGTGAAGATTATATTGCGTCTGACTGAGATGGAGTTCATTTTCCCACAGCAGCCCTCATAGTGCTGTGCTTTGCATTGGTAGCTGGAAGGATGTTGTAACACACTAGTGTTTTGGCTACTGCTGACCAGTTCTGGCACAGCATCAGTCTGACTCTCAACATTTACCCTCCATCAAGGGGATGGGAGTAGACAAGATCGTGAGAGGGTACCCAACTAGGCCAGCTGACCCAAATTAAGCAAAGGGGTATTCCTTACCACATGACATCAGCTCAGATATAAAGCTAAGGGAAGGAAAAGGAATGGGGGACATTTGTTATTCTACGATGTTTGCCTTCTAGAGCAACCACTATGTGTGTTGAAACTTCCCAGGAAGTGGCTGGACATCATTTGCTGATGGGAAGTAGAGAATAAACACTTTGTTTTTCTTTGCTTATGAACACACAGATTTTCTCTTTTGCTATAGTAAACTGCCTTATCTCAACCTAGGAGTTGTTTTCCATCTTATTTTCTCTCCCCTGTCCAGCTGGAAATGGGTGTGGTAGAGTCGCTTGGTGGGCACCTCGCATCCAGGCAAGGTCAACCCACCACACCCCTACATTAAATTTACTCAGAATCTAATATATTTAAAAGGCATCAAACATAAATCATAAGAGTGGGTTATGGACTGGAAGTGTTTTAGTGCTTAGTGCTTTGCAAGAACGACTTCTTAAATATATTACTATCCATTAGCAAGTAACATCTATTTTTTTCTCTTTCAGTTCTAGTTAGTAGGATGTTGAAGCTCAAAAGAAATACTACTATTGGAAACAAGAGCAGATTTTATGAGAAGAAATACCAAAAAAATACTAAAAGTACCACTATTCATAGTGGATTGACATGGAAGACTTTCTTTCCCAGAATGAAATTTACTAGAGTGGAGGGTACTGAGATTCTACAGATTTCAGCTAATGCAGTTTCATTATCTTACATTCATGAATCTTATTAGAAATGGGAAATCTTTAAGGAAGACATGCTTACCTTCAAAATGCATCAAATTTCTGAGAAGTTTCATGGAAGTAAAATGATTTTCACTTTGAGACTGTACTTCCATGAAAAGGTTAGTATTCCTTTAAATAAATAATTTCATAGATGGGTAAATACATTCTGAGATGGATGACAGCCTTCTAGTAGATCTGTGTCTTGCTTTGTGAAATTATTTGCTGTGACTTCTGTTTATTAATTCCCAAGCATATACTTTTAATTGTATAATATTAATTAAGGTAGTTTTCTTTTTAATATTACTGATTATCTTGATTGAGGTAATCTTGTGAGCTGGTAGTTTATTTCTTACCTATACTTTATGATTTACTGAAGTACAGAAAATAAATTTTAAAACCCAGTGAAATGAAAGTGGCCTGTTAAGAAGACAAAATTTTATACCACCAGTGATTCGAGTTTTCTGCTTTGTTTTCTATTTTTCCTTGCAAACACTTGGTTTCTTAGCATAACCTCTACATCCTTTTGACATTGATAAACAATTCTTAATCCTTGTTTTACAGCAACACCATAGAGGAACAGAGGAAATTAATGTTTCATTCATTAAGATAGATAAATATTACTGTATAACTTTGTTCCTTTTCTTAGACAATATATTGAATTTTAGTGCCTTATACAGATGCATACTTTTATTTTCATGGACAAATTTTGATAATCTTTCTTAGACAGTTAACTCAGCACTTAAGCATTATTTTGCTTCATCATATTTTCAGTATTCCTCTTTCAACATAAAACCAAGTTTAGTCTAGTGACCTCCTTTCACAAAAATACACACCAAACACCCCATTTTGCATAACCTGCCACGGGTTGCACATTTGCAAACATAATGGCTAATTTTACCAGATAGGTGGTGCTATGATTCTGTGTATCCAAGGGCAAACTTCAGCCATAAAAGCTGACAGCAAGTACCTCTTCACATTTTATTCTGAAAAGCAACTGGCATTTTTTCCCCTCTATGCTCTGAGGGAGCTAACAGAATAATAGGTGAAATGTCAAGAATAATTAAGAAAAATGATGGTGCTATATAGCAGCACAAGAAATTCATCTTTTCTGCTCTGATCTTCCTGCCCACCTTCCCTTCTGCTTTTAAATGTCATGTCTGTTCTCAAATTATTTAGGATAGGTCTTGAGAGAGGGGAGAATATTTTTTAGGTAATTTAACATACTCTTTGGATTGAATTCCTGATGTCTATTTTTCTCCATATCTCTCCAGATAAAAAAAAGCTTCTTTTAATTTCTTTTCTGTTCTCAAGTTTGGTAAAATTAGGTAGTTTATTTTTTTATTATTTATAATTAAGTAGGAGGGAGATCAAGACTTTTCCCCCCTCATCAATATATGAAAATGGTTTCATAAATTTTATTTTAGCATCACTCCATTGTGTCTTTGTCCCCAAGTAAATATCTTGAGAAACCTCTTGCCTGCTTCTTGGAAATAAGGTGTCCAGAATGTACTAGTGCAAGGTTATTTTGAATGACTTCAGAACTCAGGCTTGCTTCAGTTTTGCATCAGAAATTTGTTGCAATATATTTAACAATAACTACCACAACTATCCTGCTTGGATGTATGGATGGAGAAGAATGTCAGTCTTTATTTTACAGAATTACAAAATAGATAACCTTGTCTTTCTGCATTTTTAAAAAAAAAAATAGTTTCTGTAGTATAAAACCTTGATTAAAAAACATATTGCCCTTTCACTGTGGATTTTAAGTATTTGGAGAAGAAAATTAAGAGACTAGGCAGCAGGAGAAACTGAACATGAATAACAAATAACTGTAGATGTTTTACACATGGATGGAGAGCACACACACAAGTACTGTGAAACTAAAAATATAAAACTTTTCTTGCTTAATAATATACAATTGATTACTAAGACTAAAAAGATTTTCTTTTTTTCCTTTTTTTTTTTTTTTTTGTTATTTTCCCCTTAAGATTTTTCTCACCTGTTATTCCTGCAGAATCCTTGAACAACTCTCTTCGTTTTTCTGCAGTTTCACCTTTGTTACCTTTCATGGCTCTAACCTTTGCAGTTTTGTCAGCATTCTTTCCTAGAGTTTTGGCAATTTTCTCGGATGCATGAGCCAAGACCATGCCATTGTGTTGCATTAAAATGAGGCTTTGGATCACAGAAAGATGACACTTTAGGAGGTTTAAAACACTTCAGACTATTTTGACTAGAGGCTCGATTCTATTGCCTGATCATCACTGCATAAGGTAATTTGAGATGTCCTGAGGTGTCAAAGACAACCCCATGGGACTGATGTGATGAGAGGTTTACAAACATGAGCCATCAGTGTGCCCAGATGATCAAGAAGACCCATGCCATTCTGACCCATATATAAAAAATAGTGTGGCTAGCAGGACTAGGGCACTGATTGTCCCTCTCTACTGGGCACTGGAGAGGCCACACTTCATGTATTTTGTCCGGTTTTGGGTCCCTCACTACAAGAACGACACTGAGGTGCTGGAGCAAGTCCACAGAAGGGCAATGAAGATGGTGAAGGGTCTGGAGAGTGAGTCCTATGAGGAGTGGCTGAGAGTGCTGGGCTTGTTTAGTCTGGAGAAAAGGAGACTGAGGGGACACATTGACACTTCCTACAACTACCTGAAAGGAGGCTGTAGAGGTTAGTTTCTTTTCCTAGGGAACTAGAGACAAGACAAGCTGACATAGCCTAAAGCTGCACGCAGGAAGTTCAGTTTGAACATCAGGAAGAACTTCTTCACAGGAAGGATTGTCAAGCACTGGAAGGGACTACGCAGGGAGGTGGCGGAAGCACCATCCTTGGAGGTGTTCAAGAAACAATTTAAGGGGAAAATAAAAAAAATTAAAAAAAGAAAAAAGAAAAAAAAAAGAAAATCTTTTTAGTCCGGGAAGCTTTTACTTGTCGGCAATAAACATAGGTCTTCTTTGGATAACAAGAGATGAGAGAAGTTGGAGCTTTACTTCTGTCCTTATTCTGCTTGGTTTTGTTACTGTTAAAACCAGACAGGGGAAAAAATTTCCTCTACCAAAAGCTTTGAAGTATCTTCTTATTTATAACATAAAGTGAAGAGAAATGTTACATATAGTTTAGTTGGACTAGAGAAGGTGGAATTGTATCTTTTGGATTTTTTTCTATCTATACAAAAAGTAACTCATTTTCACAACAGCTGTGTCAGGTAGATCAATCAATGTAACAATATTTTCTGACTCTCAACCACAAAATTGTAACAGGACATTGTGTAAATGACCTCTAGTCACATACTGTTCAGCTTTTCTTACCCACTCAGACAGCTAACCTGAGATTTGTCTCACCTAAATTGACTTATCTGAAGTTGGACATTCAGTCTAACACTGATGTCTAAAATGCTTCAGTAGTCAATAGGAAAAAAAATGCAAGAAAAGGAAAGACACCTCAGAAACTAATATTAACATGAACAGGCAATTCTTTATTACAATGAGAGGGAATCTGGATTACTTCTCAGACTAGCCTCCTGCTTATTTTGATCAGCTTAATTTTTATGAACCTTTTCCCACTTGACTTGCTTTAACACTGTGTTCTGAACATCAGGTTTAACCACTCCATGATCTTAGTATTTATATTTTATACATCTTCCTGAGTTACATTTCCCCAATTGCATTAATAATTGGGGAAAGGAACAGAACCTATTGTCTCATACATTTTATTGTGAGTAAAATTGTCCCCAAACAGCCATTAAAGTCAGGTTCTCATATTTTATGGTCTATGGCCATACTGTATTTTTGTTATTTTGTTATTTAATTTTTTTACTAATAAAAATAGTGGCAAATTACTCCTAATTATCTAAGCAAGCCATCTATAGTTTAATTCTCTAATTTTTCCACTTACCAAGCTAATGTATCAAGAGATAACATACAAATGATAACACTTGCACAGATATTAATGTCTTCAGGTAAAGCCAGTAAAAATTCAGCTTGTGGAATTTGGAAAGATAGAGTAAAAGATGGCTACATTAATTATATAAAATTTATATCTACTGCAATTCAGAAAAAGGGAAAAAATTCATATCAACAGTAAAGGGGAAAGTAGCCTATTATTTCCAATATATAAAAATAAAGTGAATATTCCATGAAAAATTATAAAGAATAATAGACAATGGAAGTAATTCTAACACTATAGTATAAACTCGGATAAAGCACATCATTTAAAAGAACATAGACTCCTTTAAAAAATAGGTCAGGTTTACACCTCTCACAGATTAATTGCCATTCAAAAAACCCATGCTCAACAAACAGATAAATTTCCTTGTCTGTGTTTGACTTAGAATTTTCTTAATTGCCTGAAATTCCATTTTGGCATATTTTTGGCATCCTCCTCTTGAGGATGCACAGCCCTCAAGTATCTCCTGAAATAATTCGTAAGTTTCCTAAGAAGACCAATGTAGTAGGACTGAAGTTCTGAAACTTGTACTGTGACAGTACCTGACAGTTACTGAGCCACTTATAAAACTCTGTTTCAATTGCTTTGTCTGTAAAACAGAGCTGTCAGAGAAAGGTGATGAGGGGAGGCATTGCTCATGTTTTGTATGACAGACTCCTTGTTAAAGAAATCACTTGGGAGATTAGAGTTCAGTATCCTTAATCTAAAGGATTTCAAACTAAAATCACTTTTTTTTTTTTGCCCCCTCCAGGAGTATCCCCTGATCAAAACATAAGCATAAGGGAGAAAGGAAGGAAATAAGAGGGTCAAAAGAAAATGGAAATACTCTTTTCACCTCATGATGAAATTCTGTCACTGGTTATCAAAAAAACAAGATTCATGAGCCCTGAAGGAGAACAAACAGAATTCTTTAGTTTTAGAACTAAGAAACTCATGGTTAAGGAGAGGCACCAGCACTTGTTCAAAATAGTTGCAGTTATTTTCTCTGTCTTCATACTCTCGGACACTAAGTCCACGGTAGAAAGAACTATCTTGCTGGTGCTTGTACCTTACCCATGAAGGCTCTGCCCCACCTTATCACTGACTCATTGCAGTAGAGTTTCCTGGAAACAGACAGTGAGGCTGCAAGTTGTCCCATGATTGCACTGGTAGCAGCTCTAGTATTGGTAGTGAGGAGATAACTGAAATTTACTACTCTGCAGACAAAAAAGGATACTTCATTCAACAACCAGAAAGCAACTCAGTGAATCACATGAGAACTTGTTACCTTTCCACAAATATCATCAATATAGATTTTTTTTAAGAGAACTAAGTTGAAACAGCGGGAATGTGTTATTGGCTTTGGCAATGTGCATTTAACATTCTTCCACCTTCCCGTTGTTGTTGTGACCAGATGTAGTTGTTCCAACAAAATAATCTAAAAGAGTCTGGCTTTGCCACATGAGAAATTCTCTCTCCATCTTATTTATTTAATTATATTTTCATTTATTTATTATAAAATCTGTATCCTCACCCCATTGATTTTTCACATTTTTTCTGACTGAATATCATCTTTGCGTTTGTAAAGATCTCTTTGCCTTAGAGAGTGGAATTGTAGAGGATGAAACACGACAGAAGTCAGAATTTGCACAAATAGTAAATGTTTAAGGAAAGCAGAAGATAAATAATATAACAAGCAATTCTCAACATTTACATTTATAGTTATAAATCAAACTGTGCCAGGAAACATAAATTTTGAAAAAGATGGAAACATGGTTATCTGCACTAATATATTTAGAGTGATCCCTGACACAGTTTTGATTAAGCCAAGTAACTTTCTACAGGAACAGCTGAGGACAATTCAGAAGTTAGTACAAGTCATGGACTATGCTCAAAAGTCCCTATCTGTTCCCAGATATCGGGTAGCTAAATAACAGACTTTAGGTGAACAGACAGGAAAATAATGTTCTGGTTTGTCTCAAGTTCGGGGAACAGTCTCTAGACCATTTTATTTATTATCTTAGTCATAGATAAATACTCTAGAACATCCTCTATGTCATTTCTTCTCCATAAATGCTTTCTGCTACCAGATTTCTAAGTCACTTAGGCAATTAAAATGTTAGGAAAAGGATCCTTTTACTTTAATCTAATCTACTGAAAAGTTTCTCATGAAGGATGTCTGTTGTTTTCCTATGTATGTATTTGTACTCTCAGTTTATTGTTGAATAGATGATCAAAACACAATGTCAATTTTGAAGGTAACTTCAAAAAACTCCTATTTGATTTAATTCCTATTTGAAGCCAAAGTAAATATTCTAATTACAGAACAGACATCATTTGATCTAGAAAATAAGACACCATGTTTCAATATGATCTGACTGGAAGCTGCCTTTGATCACTTAAACACAAAATTACATATGTATAGACTATTTCAGTTCCTATGACCCATCAAAGTGTGAAGCTACTGCACTACAATCACTACAAATAATAACTAACTATTAAAGAAATAATTTCACATCTTAATTATAAAATTTTGAATTACATTTCAAAATATTCTGGAGCAGTAACATTTTATCTCAGTTTTTAAAACTATTATAAGAGAGAAAGAAATTTGTACCATTGCAAGTAATAAAATAATTTTCTAACTGAAATATTTGACAAAATTTCCTATTAGATCTTCTTGATAGTTGTATGAAAAGACAGATCTAGAATGCTAATGTTTATTAGCAAAATACGTGCACCACAAAATGTAGCTGTGCAAGTAGCTTCTTAATGAAGATATTGAGCTGTCCTAAGTGTTTCGTCTCACCTCTTAAAAGGTTAGGTTTAGCTTAACAATTTTATTTGTCATCACCGTTATGGAATTGCAGACTTATATTAGAAACTGACCTAAGAACTTCAAGATCATTTCATAACTGGTATTACAGTGTTGCCTTAGGTTATAATCCTTATATTTTCCAAATTCTGTATTGCCTGGCATGTGTGCTTTATAGCTCATTAGTTGCTGTTCTCTATAGACATAACAGTGCCTCTCTGTACTTATCTTTCAAGGACATTCAGGCTGTCCAGACCCAAGCTTCTAAAGGCGGGGGGGGGAGGGAAGCGAGCTAGGGGGAAATTGTAAAGTTTTAATTGATAAATCTATGCTGATATGCAAATGGACCAAACCTATAAGGGTGTGGAGAACTTGTGACTCATTGTCCATTTTGGGTGATGTCCCAAGGGGGGCTTTGTCTGCCCTAAATGTACCTTTGAAGGCCTTTCGAATAAATACCCACCTTTTATTCCCTTACTCCTGACTAGTCTCAGTTTTTGGACTAGCCTTTTAGGCAACAACAGTGCTGATAAATATCATTTTGACTAATAACATCAGAACTGTAAGCTTATATGAAAGAAAAGACTTGGGCTATTGGACACAAACCATACAAATAATGTTGAAGTCCTTTAAGTCTTCAGAATTGATGTGGGTTTTGTGGGGTGGATATTTTTTGCTTTTTGTTTGTTTCTTGGTTTTGTTTGGGTTTTTCTTCTGTCCAAACTTTGAAGAGAACAGATTTAATCATATATATTCTTCATTTGCTTTTCAATAAACCACTTCTCTTTCTCACAAGTTTAAACCAAAGCTGATTTTATGCTTATTAACAAACATGTAAATGCTTGTCATTTAAAGCCTTTAGAAGATTTAGCTAAATAGCTCCACTTTTAGTGGAGGCCCTTTCAGGAATATTTTCCAATAGGCCTATACTCAGGTAATAAGAATCATCTACTATTTACCTAATACTAAATTATCTACACACTGTTAACCACTGAGTTGAAAACTGACCAAAATCTGAAGGTTATGCAAAATCTGAAGGAACGCAAAATCTGATTTTGCATTCAATAAAAGAATATTAAGTGCATTGTGAGACAGCATTAATTACTGTAAGGAATTTTGAGTAAGTGGACAAGTTAACATTTTAGAAATCACAAGAGCCAATATATACAGAACATTAAAAATGGAACCAATTTAAGAATGTAAGGAAAGCTGTATGTACACTGCTTTGAACACTGACTAAGTTGTATAAAATTTGATCATGAAATATGAGTCTTCATAATAATGAAAGAAACTACAGGAAAATAAAATATGTCTTCAGGTCAATTATTTTTTCAGTTAATGACTTAATATACAGAAATAAGAATAGATATTCCATGTTTGCAAGTTAATCTTCTGTCTAAATATTGTCATTCTCATGTGAACTAAGAGTTTGATTCAGTGAGTCCATTACCATGTCAAGACACATTCCATTGGATTTCCAGCTGCCTATCCAGTGTTACATAAATCTCCCATGCAGCTTCTGTCAATCAAATATGGATGTCACAGATACCCTAGGCTATTTCACATGGCACTGGATACCTTTTCTTAGGACAAATCAAACTAAATATCCAAAGAGTATAACAGAAACTTCATAAGCCATGATCACTGCCACATGTAAGCTGTAGTGAAATTCCGTTGCTTGCAATACATAGATTATCCACATCACAAAAATGAATCCCTGCGGCGTCGCGTCTCGCTCAGCCCTGCCTCGGGATAGCTCGGTGGAACCTTGGGGCTGGGAGCGCCGCTTATTCAGAGGGTTTGAGCGATCCGATCGCAGCCAGGATTGAGCCCTCGCACAGGAACCAGTGGCCCAGAATGTGGGCTCGCCAGAACCTCTCACGCAGCAAGCAGGTATCTCAATGGTGCTGCCCCAGGCTAGGCAGCCTGCCCTCAGTAGGTGCAGATAGGAGCTCGCTGAGCACACGGCGATCCGGAGCACGAAGAAAAGGAGAGGGAGATTTCTGGTGGGGGTGCAGATGGTTTATTACAGTCCAAGAGAGACCAGAAATCTACTGAATCACGCACCAAACACGAACTTTTAAGGCACAAGAAACAGGGCGTGGAAAACACTAACATCCAATAACGCGGGGCTTACAGGGTGGGACACAGTAATAACAACCAATTATTAAAGATTACCTAAGAATTGACCAATAAACTGTCGAACTGCGAGCAAGTCTCTGGAAAGGGAGGCTGGGTTTGTGCTTCTCTCCACCTCAGGGGATGTCTAAGGGGTGTTTTTTAGACCTCCAACTCTTCTTCCTGAGCATCCTCGGATCCCGTGTCACTCAACCACTGTATAGCCAGTGCCTGAGCAACAGGTGGGGTCCGAGCCCCCCTGAGGGAAGGCACCACCACAAATCCCTCTGTTAGACATTGACTAAAATTAAATTAAATTCAAAAGGTTTACACTGTATGCACAGAGAAAGGTTATTCCTGTTACGCAGTTTTATTTTCATGTATAAAGATTTAAGGAACTTAAATATGTTTTCTGTCATGTTAAACAGAAAATAAAGTACTAAGAAATAAAAGAAATATATTAACGAAATTTTATGAAGGTCATGATCTAAAGAAGTTCAATGCTATATTGTGAAAAGTGGAACACAAGAATAGTGCAAGAGAATCTAGAAGACTGGTTATTGTTGTTCAGTGACAACAGAACATGGACAAAAAATCCTAATAATTAAAATTGTGTAAATTGACCTTTTTTATTTGGCTATTAAAAAATAGGATTTAGTAGCCCTCATAACCCTCCTAAAGCTGTGTATATTTAGTAGCTCTGAAAGTGTAAAGTCCAGCACAATATTGAGAACCAAGGGAAAGATCTCAGGGAATAAGACAGACTCTGGAGATATATGAAAAGATAAGTCCAAGGTCAAGAGTCAGTATCAGGAACAGAGAATTAAAAACTGATCAGGAGTTAAAGGAAAGAACTAAAAGAGAGCTAGGAGCTAAAGTCATGCAAGTGTTAGACATCAGGAATGAAGCAGAGGAACAGTTCTGCATCAGAAAGAACGTCCCAGAGCATTTCAAATGAATGAATACCTGTGAAATACTTTAGCTTAAACTTTTATTCCATTGTTTTGCTTTAGAGTAGACTAAAACACTGCTGTTGGTGTGACTATATATTTTAGCCATATAGTCTGGAAGTACCGGAAGTACCGGAAGTTATCAGAATTATGTTTGGTGTGTAGACCCCTACATGTAGACAATAATTTAGGTGTCTACAGAATGAATATGACATCCAGGGCCACAAGGGCACTAATAGGCCTGACTGCCCCTGACCAGTCCCCCTGGGCCCTCCCCACCTAGTCCATGACTTATCTTAGTCCCCCAGGATCTGTCAGCCCCTGCCCCAGTTATGCCACAGTAGGGCCAGTGCCCAGCTTCCCACAACCCTGCCCTGCCCAGCCATGGGCCCCACCAAGCTGACATCACCTCTGAGTTTATGTCCTGACCTTGTTTCAGCCTGTGCTCTAGCCTGATGGCTGGGGCTGGGGCTTCCCTCTGTCCCCCCAGATACTCTGCTCCTGGCTGCCAGAGCCTGGGGAGTCCTCCAGCTCCCAGGCTCCAGCCCATATAGCATCCTCCCAGTCAGTCCTAGTAAAGGGTGGTTATCTTACTGTGATGTTCTTACTGAGCTATAAACTACAATATAACAAAATTATTGCCTTCTGTTAGATGATAGTATTTAATATGACATAATGGCCTCATCTTTCTTAAATTTACTATATATATTTCAAATCTTCTGTTTCTTCACTAGTTATTCCATGCTTCCTGATGACAATTAGTGTTGGAAAAATTTAAACAGGGTAATAAGATACAATATAGAAAACTATAACCAAATTAATAAAACAGAAGTACAGGAAAAAAAGTCTGGAGATGGCAAAACTGTCCTTAGAGTAGTGGTTACCAAGAAGCTTACGCAAGACTGGCTCTTTGTTAATGGGATGTCAGTAAAAATAAAAATCATTTGTTCTGAGTCGAATACATAACATACGGAAGATGTTGAAAAACATGTTTCAGTTCTCACAATTCCCAGCACTAACTTTATCCATTGGGATTTAACTGTGCTTTGGCTCTGATCAAATTGTTCCAACACTGAATTTAGTAAACCAGTAATTCTTAAGTGACTCCTACCCCAAAACAGCTATGCAAGTGAGGGAGGTACCATGAATATTTTCTGCTGGCAGCTTCACTACAGCTAAATTAAGAAGCAGCTTTACCAGCTAGTGAGCTGTTGAGGGGAAGTATGAAGATATTAGCATCTGCCCATGTTTAGTCTTTTCATTGGAGACCTCCTTAAAGTGCCTATCTCCATCCATCAGCTATCTGAGGTGCTTAGTTTATATTCGAATCCTTATTTCAGATTTGCTGCAACATTAATTAAGACTGATTAACTCAAGATTTCTAAACTAATTGGATAAATTATAATTACTCCAAAATACATAGCAGTCTTCTATTTGTGATACAACTTTCTATTTGTTCAAAACCTTTACATTTCCCAGCAAAAAACCTTTTAGACTACTAACTCAAGAATGAAAGGACTCCAGCCTAAACATTACTCTTTTATCTTGCCTGCTACATCTTCTTCCTCTCCATATATGCATAGATGAACTTATGAAAAATACATTGCAAAGGTGAATTATAAACCCCCAGAACATGGCAGGCCATAAAGAAGAATACCTCCACAAATGTAGGTTTTGTTGAAAATGAAAGTCTTTTATTTTCCAGAAAAAAAAAACAACTTGATAGTCAACAAGCCTACAACCACTAATAGTGGTCCACATCCTCTGCTAATGGTGCAAGACCATTCCTGATTTGACACAATGCCATATGGGCTAGTGTTATTGTTATGAAAGCAAAAGAGTGTGCACCACACTCCAGTACTGGTCCTGATACATACAGATACTCATTAAGGCAGACACAGATCCTTTGACATGGAATGGAAACTGCAGCCCCTCCTGGTTCTCTATGCTCATTCGTCACCTTTCAGAACTCAACTACTTGAGAAGGGCAGGTGCTGTCTGAAGTCAAATTAAATTTACAGAAATTACAGGGAGCTGCCATGAAAGAAATGAATTATATAATGCCTGGAAGAATATTAGAAACACTGAGTCAAGGAGGTGGATTTTCCCAGTATATGAGGTGGATATATAAAACAACAAGAAGGATCTCTATGCATCTAAATCTGCATAGTTAGTACACACAGAAATTGAGCCTGGAGAAGGGGCTGAGGTTTTACCACCTGAAGACCTCTTTTAGTGTCTTAGTGATATAAATGCACTAATAGACAAAAAAACTTTAGGTGCAAGTTAAATGTCTTGGAGAGGTGAAATTACTCCAATTTTGAACTACTATCACATTACTCAAAAAGTAATTGCAATTTGTAAAGGATTTTGA
Organism: Climacteris rufus; assembly: GCA_013398175.1. Classification (NCBI taxonomy): domain Eukaryota; kingdom Metazoa; phylum Chordata; class Aves; order Passeriformes; family Climacteridae; genus Climacteris; species Climacteris rufus. The sequence goes on along the minus strand of VZRZ01003797.1, from coordinate 50,832 downwards.
GAAAGGCAGAAAAAATTATTGAAAATTGAACTAATTTTGTAATTTTTTTGTGTCTACAGACAAATTTTCTGTAGTTGGGCCTCCAGTGTTATGTCTTCTCTGTCAAATTGTACCCACTCTAATTGAGAATCAGTTGCAGTCTCAAACATATATTCTTGCACTTTGTAGACTGTTTCATGCTGATCTTCTCATTGAGTTTTAAAGCTTAAATTATTCCCAAACTCGTTCACAGGCATCTCTTGTATCTCAGTTGATACGCAATAAACTTGTGTTTGTGTTTGTCCCCTTTTTCCAGTAGATATTCAAGAGCATTCATCAATCCCAGATAAGTTTTAGCGGGATATTTTTTCTTACTCAATTTTAATACGATAATTATAAAATTTACTTTAGGGTTAAATGTTACCAAGACTGTATTACTTTCTCTGTTGCATGAACCACCTATTTATACAAAGAAAACATTTTGTGCAATATCATGCAGCTGTGAAGTCTGCAGTACTATCAATTTCCTAGCTAGATCTTACTAGTTTTGTACTTCCCAGTGATATGACATTTTCCTAAGTGTATTGCTACCTTGTATTTATCTAAATTAATTCCTTTACTCTGAGGGCACCTCTTATGACAGGGTATAATCAATCAGTCATGCTTTATTCGTAGTAATTCAGCATGACAAGTCATACTTCTGCATTTAAGTGACCAGATTCATTCTGAATGTTTACACATGTGGTTTTGCTGCATCTTTGCAGCTTCTTAGTGCCAAGTTCATCATTGCTATTCTTGGCTCATAGTGACAGTAAAAATGAAATTTAGCTATCTCTATCCAAAGAAGGTGATGGAATGAAGGAATAATAAAAAAAAAAGTGTCTGGTACTGAATACAACTTACTTCTAAATACAGTGTTGATGGGAGAAGTCTTACCCATGTAAACTGCAAAATAATCTTCTTGCTTTAGAAATAAGTGCCTACTTTGTATAAGGCAGGGCATTTGTCTGACTATGTTTTTTAAGTAAAGAGTGATTCTGGCTTAGACTCACCAGGACATAAGAAGTGAATCCCATCCTAGACAAATAAGCTTTAAAGCATCAAAACCTATTTGATATCCACAAATTCAGGCCTTCCAGTGGTGAATGAAATTTTCAAAAATGCTTACAGAGACAATTAGGTAATAGATAAGTTTTGGTGATAGTTTCTTCTATAGCTTCTATATTTTGAAAGGTCATGGCTGTATATTTGGACTAATTACAGGTTCCCTGAAAGATATTGGTCCCAAATGTAGCTTAGAAATAATCGTTCCAATTATAATAGGTCTTAAGACATAACAATGTTTCTAGGAGATTGGTACAACAGAGCATTTTCATGTGCAGAAAAATCCTTTCAAAATCTTTTATAAGTTCTTAAATCACTGGATTTCTTAAATATTAAACATTAAATTTGCTACAATAAAGATTTATCCCTTCAAGGTTTTTCTAAATTACATCATTTTCATGGTTTGATTGGTAGACCAATACAGGGGTAAAACTATTTTATCATCACACTATAAACTAGTATCAACATCATATCTCAAAAGAAAATATGTATTGTCATGCTGATAATTATAGACTGAAAATGTAATTAAAGAGAAAAAAAAAAGAAAAAGTTCCCACTATTTCCCGACCTTATGAGACTTTATTGTAGAAGGTTCATACAATGCTATGAAATAGCTGACTGAAATATGGCATATTTTATTCAGAATATTTATTTTATTCAGAATAAATGTTATCTAACTAAAATATTTGATTACCTGAATGGTAAAAATGTAAATGCACTGATATATGAATGCAGGTATAAAGAGATTAGCCAAGGGATAAAAAATAGTTTGCTTTAAATGTATAAACTAGTAATTTGGACTCTCTCAAAAAAGTTTTAAAATTTACACAGATGGCTACTTCATTTATGCCTTGTGATAAGTGGGTGTGAAAGTTCTAATGGAACTAAGCCTTACTGCTGATTAACAAAAAGCATCTGTGCTCCTGACATAAATACAACAATCAAGCACTAAAACAATAACCATGGAAAAAAAATTTCTGATCTTTTTTAAAGCTCCTTAATGGAGAATAGCAATTTAATAGGATTTGAGAATTATTCCTTGCGAGAAATGACAGTGATAAACCAATATTTTTTTTTTCAACATAATTAACATTGCAGAGAGCTTCTTTGACTTTCTGGAGCTCTGCAGGTAATTTTAGCTGGCATCATACCTTCCATCTATAAAACTAAATGTAGGACTTCTAGTTTTCTACTCTACATGCATATAATTTAAGAATTAGCCAATAAGACTGTTTAAAACATACACCAGATACCTTAGCTTGGTATTAGTCAATGTTTGGAAGTGTCACTGAGGCAACTATAATAAAGAGTGTTATTTTAACTTTGAGAGAGTTGAAAAGACCTTGATAAACTTTTTTTTTTTTTCTCAGCCACTCTACAGAAACACATAAAATAAAAGCTTTTGTAACATACAGTGGTCACAGTCATCCAGGTGTGTTCCAATCTTACACTATATATCAGATTATATATCACTATATAAGCTTAAAACAGATAAATTCAAACTATAAAATGTGTTTTTAAGTGCTAGCTTAATTAGATATTCATATAAATATATAGCCAAGAGACGTCTTGAAGGTTTTACATTAGAATCAATCGCATTTTGAAAGTATTAGTTTTGGTTTTAGAGATAAAGACTGAACCTTACCTAGAGCACAAGTATAGATTAGAACTTGTTTATAGTCAAACACTCAATGATCTATTATTTTATTCCAGTATTTCCTGATTTTTTTGTTGTTGTTGTTGTTGTTAACATAAGTTATGTAGATTGTTTTTCTTTCTTATCCTCATATACTTTTGCAAGTTCTTCCACACAAAGGTACGTGGTGCCTCAGGTCAATAGTGTAGTCCTCTGACCTTATGAAAACCTGTCAAACTGGTAATTCTGAAACACCATTTGATCAGCTAACTAGTCATGAAAAACTTTTAAAGAGAATCATAACATGTTTTATTGTACTATTAATTTTAAGCCTTACTGAAATATGAGCTCCCGCATTTGTTCTCCTATGTTTTCCATGCTGGCTTTTGTATTTATCACAGTCTATTCTTAGCACAAATCAGAACTTGGAAAACCTTGTTTCAAATTTTAGAGAGAATACATCATGTTCACTTTCTGGTATATGTGAAAAAAATACTTCATGCTTCTTTCCAGCTGATAGAAAGAGGCTTTTCAATGCCTCTTCTGTACCAAAACAAGAAGTAGGTGCACTTAAGGGCAAAAATACAAGATGAAACAGTGACTAAGCAAGTATGGATGGGAAAGGTTGACAGAAGTACAAAGTGATTGAGGAAATACAACTAAAACAGGAGAATGAAGTTCCAATTATCCGTTTGGTTTCAGATTTTAAATAAAATACTGTCCCGTAGCTCCTTTTCTTAATCCTTTTCAGTGTATTTTGGTTACCAAAGATGAACCATTATGGGACTTTTCCCCTGAGATGGTGAAATAGTCAAGGAGTTCTAAGCAAATAATACCTGGCTGTGTTTACAGGAAAGATTTATACACCTACATATTTTAAAAGTCAGTAAATTGTTCCTGTGTTAAGTTTTTACCATTCCTTTTTACTTAAAAGTAAGACTGTAATGCTTTCAAAAGTCATGGATTGAAAAAAGCAAATTTTCTTTTTGCTCAAAGCAATTAGAGGCATAACAGAATGTAACAATGGTACTGGGTAAGAGGTGTCTGAACTGAGAATACCTTAGATGCAAAATGGATAATTATGGAGAGCTTCATGTTAAGTTTGAATTCATCTAAGAACAGATATTAAAGTGTGTGACATGTCAGATGCCATTAATTCAGAAGCCTACATAATTCATCATGGTTTCAGTGTTCCCTTTGCAACAGACCACAACTGGTGTCAAGGTGCTCCAAGAAGGAAGTTTTCTTTGCTGAAAAACTAAAGGATGAAAGAAGACTTTTTCTTTTTTTTTAATATGTCATGGATAAACTGTTAGTCTTCTGTGAGGGGATAGTCAATCTTGAGAATGAAATTAGCAGTTTACCTTATGTTCTTAAGGTGTTAAATTTACACCACCTACTTTTTTTCTCACAGGGACACATTGCATGCAAAAAATTCATCTGTTTCAGGATTCGCAGCCCAAACACAAAAAATTTACTTATCTCAACAAATATGATTGATGAATGAAAACAAGTTAGAAAGCACACATTTTAGTTGCTTGCAAGAGATCTCCCTAAAATGAAGTGCATCATTGAACTAGAAATAATATAGTTTTTCCTGTGGCCAAAGAGAGAGCCTGTTGTTTGTTCAAAGGACTTCATAAAATTAGGTGTTACAGCACCATCTGGTGACTCCTATTTAATATCTTATGAATAAGTGCAACATCCATTTAGTGGTAGGAATTTTATTTAATTGGAATGAAGATAATATTTTCTTGCTAGTATTAAGTAATAACATTATTAGAAACTAATTATTCTATTCTGATATAGAAACATGCCCACTATGACCTGATTACTCTTGCAGCTATCATAATCCTATGTCTTGGCTCTTTGTGGCAGAGACTATCCATTAGTCTACAAAAACAGGAAGTAAACCCTAAAACAGAGTTCTAAAGAAAAATAATGTAAATGTGACCATATTTGTTTTTAGAAAGATGAGTTAGTGCTATGAATTTATAAAGACAAATTAAATAGGTATCATTTTAGTAGCTAGAATAAGAATGCACCAAAATTATGATTTAAAATCCTTTCTTAACTGTATTCTTCATCTATTTTTAGCAGATAGGTCACTAGTTGTACTAAGGAGTAATAAAGGCAACATGAACTAACTTCATCAACCAGCAACAATATTTAACCAAATCTTAGAAAAAAAAAATTGTTGGAAAAAACATTATGGTCAGGCCACATTTTTGCATTTAAAGAAAGACCTTAGTTTGGTTCCCTTTGGAAAGAAATAGAGTCATTATCCAGGGGTATATGTACTAAAAATCAAATAATCCTATGTGAAAACATCTTCAAGAGGCACCATTAGAGTGAAATCCCTAATGTCTTTATATAGTTTTTCTTTCTTGGAATGTAATACAGACCACAAGCTCAGGGAATTATCAGTGCTTCTTAATCACATTTCTAAAGGTAAATTACCCTATGAAAGCTAATATATGTAAGAAGAAAACATAAAACCTTTTATGTTTTTGTCAGTCAGAAGTCTTCAATACTTTTTCTTGAGATATTAGTTTCACCAGTAGAAGAAATCATTTTGGATAAGTTTCCTGAGATTTTGCAGATGCAGAACAATATTTCCAGGGTGGAAGAAATGGAAGGAGAGTTCCTGGAACAGAAACAACGTCTCTCCAGTCAGAGTAACTGTGACATTTCAGACTTGAACTAATTTTAGAGGAATGTCAATTTTTTCAGCCTGTTACATTTTGTTCCTGTTAGCAAGGCAGAGAAATTTAGCTTTTCAGGAAATTTATATACTGCAAGGACTTAAGGACAGTAAAAGGGAGAGGCATAGAGTTGGGACTTTCCAGCTTCGCGAAAAGAGAGCTCAAGGGAATCTTATCCACGTGCATAAATTTCTGATAGGGAAAAGTAAAGAAGATGGAAACAGTCTACTCAGTGGTACCCAGAGACAGGACAAGAGTCAAGAGACACAAATTGAAATACAAGAAATTACATTTCATCATAAGAGAAATATTTTTTTCTGTGATGTAGTCTAACACTGAAATAAGTTTCCCAGGAAGACTATGGAGTATACATCCCCAGAGATGTTCAAAACTCAAATGGAAAAGGCCCTGTACAGCCTCCTGTAGTTGACCTTGCACTGAGAAAGATGGATTAGGGAATTTCCAGATTTTCCTGCCAGCCTCATCTGGACTGTGATTCTGTCACAATTCATACCAAGTATACGAAGTGAAAGGTTGAGAAGACCCTTGAATTTAATACAGTTTCCTGAAACTCAAAAAAATCAACATTTTTTAGGGTAACTCCAAACACATCCTAAAGTTTTTATTGCATAGCACTTTTTTAAATCCTTCTATGCTGTCTCAGATGCCAGGTTTCCCCTAAAGAGATTATCCTTTTGACATTTTAGTTGGTAAATATCTTTAGGAGGTACCTACTCCTTTATAAATCTGATTTCCTTTTCATAAGAAAGATGCTAACCCACTTGAGACACCTATTTGTTTGTTTCTTTTGCTTTGAAAAGCCTCCAGTAACCACTTGCATGTTTAATTAAAATAAATTCCTACACCGTCTTTATATCCAAAGTTATACACTCTTCAGTGCTGTCAGTTTCAAATCTTCAGTAGAATCCACATCTGGGAGAGACTTTTAAGACAGGTGTGCCAAGAGAGCAAAATTACTTCAGTTTATGATAGCATTTCAAGGTTGCCTGCTAGAAAGGACCAGACAGTGAAAAGATCTTTCAATCTTCATGTTTTTTTGGGCGGAAGGAGAGTGTTTTGGGGGGGAGGAGGTTTTCTTGTGCATGTTTTTTTGGTTTGGTTTGTTAGTTATTTAGTTAGTTTGTTTGTGGGTTTTGTTGTTGTTGTTTTGGGGTGGGTTTTTTTGTTTGTTTTGTTTTTGTTGTTGATGGGTTTTTATTTTAGTTTTTTTGTTTGGTTGGTTTGGTTCGGTTTTGTCCATATAAATAGTCAAAGAAACACTCAGTCTGAAAGGAGTTTCATCTGGTCAGTCAGTTTTACGCCCTGCTCAGAAAAAGGTCAATGCTGAATTCAGTCCAGGTTTTGCAAGGTTCTTCTACCATCAAGTCTTGAACACTTTGAAGAACAGAGACTTCACAGCCTCTCTGGGCAACCTGTTTGTATGCTTAATTATCCTCATGGTGTTTTATTTTCCTTATACCTATTCAGAACCTCATCAGTCTGAATTTACATTTCTTTTTCCCTGTGTGCTGCTGTGCACCTCAGTAAAGATTTTGGCTTCATCTTCTCAGCAAAATACTTCCAAATATTGTAGGGCTGCTAATAGATCCCCTCACCCCTCTTGTTCAGGCAGAATAAGCATGATTCCTCCAGTTGGTCCTCACAGAATGTGCAGTTCTAGTAACCTGGATACGCTTTAAATCTCTTCAATGACCTCCATGGCAAGAAATAGGAATTGAATTACTAGTGTTTGAGAATAGTTTTTCTCAAAGTTTTTGTGTAGTGCTGAGATTTTCAGGGGGAAAGAAATTGTGAGGTTTTAATTGTGTTGTGTTTGTAACATCTATTTCCTTTTTGTTCATCATCTACTATATCCACCGGTATTTTTTGCTTTCTTCAGAACTCTCTCAACCTCTCTTTACAGGAGAGGCATTCAAGCCTTCTGATCATCTTTATAGCCCTCTTTTGGACACTCTCTAACAAGTTCATGGCCTTCTTATGTTACTGAATACAATGAAAAGGCCTTGTGCATGGGTCCTCTGTGTAAGTGATGCATCAGATCTTGTGCTCACAAGGCTAAAACTTCCAATTCCCTTCAAAAAGAGGGCTTTATCCCTAAAGTCCCCTGAAATATTCCCTCATCTGTGCTATCCCTCAGATCATGAATGGGAATAGGCAGGGGAAATCTGTTTTGCACTAATTGTAGCTGTTCTAGGGAGCATACCAAATGTGGGGGGAAAAAAAAGCTAATTGCATACTATTGGCTGTACCCATCCCCTGCTGCATTATGTCTGTACTATAGATATTGCCCTCAGGTCCAATTATGACATTGGTTTTCACTTTGAGAGCATGTAGCAATTTCTGTAGAGTCATATGAGGAAGCATTTTCTATTCACACAGGTTCATAGCTGTGACTATCTGAAATTTAGTCCAGTTCCATTTTTTTTTTTCCTAGCTCACTGTTCACTGACAGAGGGAGGCGACTATACTAAGATAATAATGTAAAATCATAAGTTAAAGGAGTATTTTGCACATATAAGTAGATTGAATTAAGCTTGAACATCTTTCTTCAGAGTTCTAAATGCCATTTTGTTTTTTGCATTATAAGATTATCATAAACAACTATTCAAAAGTAATTAAAAAAACCTCATATACAGGTACTAATTTCTACACTTGAACATTATTGTTTGAAAAATATCACATGAATATACAACTATTAATTACACGTGTCTGTTTAACGACTTTAGCAATTAGAGTTCCAGATGATCAGAAAAATATACCTGACATTCAAAAATAAGATGTAATTAATATATAAGAGACATAAGCCCTGCATTTGAGAGGACTGTGCAGTACAACTTCTGAAATGGAATATTGTTTAATACCTTGCAGATTAAAAAAAAGAAAATATTAATATTACATATTAACTTCATTCACATATTTTAAGAGGTGAAATTATTTCCATTTCTTAACTGTTACTAGACCAAGGCATTACTAAGGTTTATACTGAGTTAGTTACATTATTTTAATATGAGTAAAACAAATATCTTGCCCTTCCCACACGATCGGTATTCTTGCCTACTTTGGTAGACTACCTGTTCAAAAATGTAGAGTGTTTGCCATATTAATAGGCAGTAGAAGGCTTTATTTTAAAATATAAGCACATTGGATTGATTCAGTAACAAACTGTTAGTGCAGAAATATTTTTGAAACAAGGTAGACTCTCTAAGCCTATGTAATATACCAAAATTACTTAAATTTCAAAAATGAACTGCTTATAGATTCCTTGGTTTTGTCCGTTTTTTTTATTTTCATTTTTACTCTTAGATTAAAGCAAATTCCAGACTCAGCTTCTGATTTTTCAACAGACTCAGTCTTTAAAATGAAAGATAAATCATACCTTTCTCAAACTACCTCAACATTTAATCCAAATCCACTTCAAAACTCACGCATCTCTTCTAAAATTATGGACTTTAATTACAGATTATAATTATAGGTTTATCCTTATCAGTAAAACATTAACTGCAAAAGAACCTTCAACATTAGCAAAAATGAGAACATTTATTCAGGTTCCAGATTTCAGTAGGTTTGCTTTTGCCCTGAAAAAGGACATTTTTCTTCACCTTACATATATTTAAATGTATATATTTTTAAAATATTGGTTAATTACATTAACCTTGAAGTTTAAAGATTTATGTGCCCTATAGCTAAAAGATTTATAAAGTCAACATGCCTTTCAAAACAGTCAACTCTCTTCTTTTTTTTTTCTTTTTTTTAAGATCCTTAATGAGGCTGGAAAATCTTACAGTTGATTGAAGTTTGTTTACTCAATAAGTAACAGCTACTACAGTTTAGCTACTGAAAGTGATATAATTAACAACTTCTGTTAACTCTAAGGGATTCTAGATGTGTCAACATCACAACTGATATTAAATGTGTTGCTGAACCACCTTTAAAACTGCATCTCAGGTATTGGTTACTGGTAATAACTGTTTCAAATAGAAGAGGGGAAAAAATTATGTTACCTTGTTTAGAAAAGACAGGAATGTCAAATAATTCACATTCTTTCTGTGAAACCTTGGTCAGAGAGAACACAGTGTATGTAGGATATAAAGATTTTATTTGTGAAATCTAAGTTCACTGAAGTCACCAGTGAAACTTGGAACACCTGACGTAATGAGAGCCAGGAGTTCACATCCAGGTTCACAGAGTTTAGATAGATTAGTAAAAATCAAATATTTTTCATTTGAATAACAGTATTATGTCCTTTTTTTTTAAACTGCAGTAGATAAATTAAATGTTGTACTAAATTAAATGTTATAAATGATGTTTGTGTCTCTGACTAGAGAATAAAGGACATAAGATACTGCCTTCTTATTACCCGTCATTTATGAAGTAGGAAAATATGTGTAGTCATTTGTACAGTTAAAATGATTGTCTCAACTTTTTCCAATGGAGAACCTTCATCTACACTGTAAATTTTATCCCAGTGATGAGTTTTCATGCCAGTTATGCCAGTAGAGAGAGACATAACTGTCTCCTAAGGTGGGAGGCAGTTGACATGTGACATAGTTGGGATAAAAAATTTTCTGGAGGGATTTATCTTTCTTCCTCAGTAACAAAGTCATTAACATATGCATTAGACACCTGGCTAAACTGGCCGTGACATTCAGGTGGCTAAAATGAAGTGTGATGACTCTCATAACTATGATTATGATGCTGTGTATGTTGCCTATGGGAAAAATAGTATGATTATTGGATTCTTAATATGAGTTTCTCTATGAGAAACATATAAAGAGAAAGCAATACTGAGGGAAAAAATGAATGACGACACAGTCTGTGTATTTATTTTCTAAGAGTTCCTTCAAGCTGATGTTAAGCATATTAAGCATTGTGATAGTGTGATAGTTTGTACTGAGCAAATTAATATGACGTAGTGCAGATGGATCCCTCTTTTGACCAAATATGTTTTGCCTCTTACAAATATCTAAGATATATGCACTGTGTTATCAGAGAATCACTATGAAACCTGTATTTCCATGCTGGATTTGATATGTACATTTATCCTTTGTGATCAGTGAGATAGCCTTAGCTCATTATTAATTGGTTAAAACTGCTACAGAACTTTCAAGCATTTTTTTGGGCCTCATCCTTTTATTCCAAAAACTACATTACAACTAATAACAAGTGAAATTAATAACATTTCCATACTTTCGCTAATTGCTTCAAAAGCTAGATTCTTTACGAATTAGGAACAAAGTTATTATTATATTCTGTGGAAAGGAACATAAGTACTTGAACTCTGTCATTCTTGTGCCACTCAAGCCAGCATCTCATCATGGGAAAAGACCTAATCAGCACAGAAAAGTAAGCGTTCTGACTGACTCAGGAACAGAACACTAGAATAACACTTGCAGGCCACAAGGCAGAGTCAAAGAAGTATGGGAACCACATTACCTGAAGCAGGGATAAAAGTAGACATCAGCTCCTGGGAAAAAAAGGTGACATAACTGAAAAAAAAAAAAGTGGAGCAAAACCAGACTGATAAATAAATGCAAAGAAAAAGGGGAAAGGGGTAGAGGAAAAGGGTAAGTGGAATGGGAATAGACCCAATGGGAACAGACCAAACAATTCTTAGGAGGAGCTGTTATTAGAAGGCTTAAATAGGAAACTACAAAGGGGGGGAGGGGAGGGGAGGGGAGGAGACGAGACGAGACGAGACGAGACGAAGACACAGTTGAGAAGAGTAATTTTGATGACTGGGTGAATGAGAAGTCCAAGGACTAAAGATGGGGTTGGAAGTCTCTAAAAATGAAGGAAGGTAGGAGAGACAGATTATACGAAGAACAGGATATCAAGAATAAGAACTGCTTGAATAAAGAAAATCATTTAGACGTCTAGGGCAGCAGTAGTCTAAATGGGAACTACTGAAAAATGGTAGAAGTTATTAAGGCAAGAGACATAAAAATAAACGTATATAAGGGAGGGGATGGTCAGGCTCTCCATGTTAGAAAGATGCAGTTGGAATGAAAATTCAGATGATAAAACTAGAGTTTTGAGAAACAGACATTTTAAAGAGGCATATCTGAAGAAAACAGGAAAATAGAAACTGGCTTGCTAAAACATGATTCCCTACAATGTTTGAAGGGAATGCAAATGACAGCAAGTACCTGTGAAATCTGCTGCTGGTGCCCTCCCTTGTGAGAGTGGTTTAGAGAACACGCTCTTGGTATTCAATCAGCTCAAGTGGCAGAGTGTGAAACATTTTGGTTGCAGTGTTGCCTTAGGTTTTAACCCTTATATTTTTCAAATTTTGTATTGCCTGG